>VXCM01002317.1:81561-107803 GCA_014773175.1 Lucifuga dentata
TTTAAAAAAAAAAAAAAAAGTCATTTGTGTGTGTGTGTGTGTGTGTGTGTGTTTCCCTCAGCTCACGCCAGCGGACAGCTCGTCTCTGTCTGACTTCAGCAGCGAGCCGGCACTTTACTTCTGAAGAGTCCGGACCAAACAGCTGAATAGTAGCACCAGCCATTAAACACAACCAAGGGACCAGAACTGAACCCAGAGCCTGGTGGGGTCAGTCCGAACCCGCCTGCATTCCCTCCAACTCTACACTCGTACCACCTCGAAGCACACACGGGAAAACGTCACGGGCTGTTTGTTTTTTTTATTTGGCTGATTACCTGCCATGCTACATTAAATGCCACGTTATCAACTGCCTATCAAAGTTTTGTAGCTTGTTTTCCAGGCAGCTGCTGTTTGTTTCCTCCGTTAGTGAAAGATCAACAAACTCAAAAGCAGCTGGACTGTCTTATCCTGTTACTCTAGCAGTTGATCTGTCTCACCTCACTTCCTGTTCCTGTTAACTCTCTCGGTCACAGGTAACGGAGTCGTAAGATTTTGCATGTAAAAATAATCCAGAGAGCTGATCCTCTCCAGGCTCCAGGAGAACTTCACTGGTCGTTTGTTTCTCGTTTCTGAGTCTGAATCAGCTTCAGGTTTTTTTTTTTTTGGGGGGGGAGATGTTGAAGAGTTTGTGACAGACTAAAAAAAAGTGAGTGACCAAATTTCCTAAAAGAACAGCAAGCCGCCAGTGCCCATGTGGAGGAATCGCCATGGTAACAGAGTTCAGTGTTTATTGGGATGCTTCTCCAAAAACCTAAAACCATGCGGATGTGTTCGCATGCATAGATGGCAGACTCAAAATAAAAGACTCAATGGTGAAAGGGTGCCACAAATTATATGTCCTTTTTTTTTTTTTTTTTTTTTTTTTTTTGTATCTGCATGTTTTGATTTCTACCAACAGCTCAGTTGGTTCTGTTTTACTGTAATGCTTCTGTATTTGCCTTTTAGTTTTTGTATGTTTTCTGGCAAACTTAGCTGTATTGAAGCTGCTTGAAGTTCAATAGGAGCATGACTGTTGCTACTATTAGTAACACTGAGGTCATGACCTCTGAGTAGTAATCAATCAGTAATTAATGAATTAGCCACTAAGGGTAATGTACTTTTGATTGTGACACACATTCATCTTGGCTTGTACACTGATATAAAAATAAAACATTTATGCATTTTTTAAAGCCCTGAAAACAGCTTTTAGCTGCACTAGCTGCTTGGCAGTAGGAATGGAAATGTCAATCAATCAGATCAGAGTCACATATCTCAACAACTAGCGGATATATCGCATGATGTTTGGTCAAGAGGTTCATGGTCCCCAGAGGATCTACCAACACCAGCAGGTCAAATTTTACATTTGTCCACAGCTTCATGTTCTGTTCTTGACAAAATACCTCAAGAAATAATGACATTCCCATCAGCCTCAGCGGTGCTTTGAACTTAAAGGACCATACTGGTGATTTAGCATGTTTGAGCCTAATATTTTCAATTTTCATACATGTAATGTTACTGACAATCATTTTCCAAAGCATACTACTGGAACAGTGAGTTAAAAATGTTTTTCCTACCTTCCAGACCGCCATTGGTTTCAGTTCATTCTGGTATGCTATTAAAATCAACTTGTTGATACTTGAAACGTTCTTGAGATAATCCATCATTGCGAACAACACGTATTCAGGTTTTTTTAGAAGTTGCGTAATTTTAGCTTTTAAGGCAATAAAACGCACAGAGTGAATGTATGCTTCCACCAGGGAATAAAGTCCCAAAAGAAGACCTGCATTTATCGAAAAATTTAAATGACTGTGACTTCATAAGGTTGCGTAACTGTTAGCAGAGAAACATTGATTTTTAAGGTGGATGTATTGCTTCAATATTTGATTTTGCAAAATATCAGGAAAGCTGAAATACGGTTTTATCCTTTGGGAAATGATTATCAGTAACATTACGTGTATGAAAATTGAATATATTAGGCTCAAACATGCAAAATGGATGGTATTGTCCTTTAATGCCAACATAGCATGCTAACATGTTAGTCATGCAACTATGCTAACAATGATTATCATAATGTACATATAGTCCATGCTAGTTTTGGTTAGAGTTATGTGACATGCTAACATTTAGCACTCTAGCAAAGCTAATGCAGTGTTGCTAACACTTAGCAGTAGAACATTGTACTAAATGTTAGCATGGTAATTTAAGCATCTGGCCATTCAAATTGGAATGCTAACATTTAGTATGTAACATCTAATATTCTTATGTTTGTTAGTGTTTATCTTTTTTTTTTTTTACCATTTACCTTTNTTTTTTTTTTTTTTTTTTTTTTTTTTTTTTTTGCACCATTACGGTTAGTTTGTTACCACAATAAAGTTACCATACATATTTACCATTCTGGCAGTGCTAAGTTTGGTATGTTACACGCTAAATGTTAGCGTGCTAATGTTGGCCTTCAGCTCAAAGCACAGATGAGATTAAATACACTTAAATCTGACAACGATTTTTAATTCATTATTTATATATTCATTTCATTTACTGCTGAGCATTGCAGCTACATGTAGCCGCTAGTGTGGCTGTAAACTTTGTCTCATTACCACCAGACATACAGATGCTTAAATAAGTGACTAATACCAGAAGCGAGTATTATGAAAGGAATTAAACTGTGAGAGACACCATCACATAAAATTACTCTTTTAGGACTTCTGACCTCAGTGTTTCTATAATCGTGGCTGCTGCCTTGTTAAAAGTTAGTTTAAAAACTCAGAAGCTAATGACAAGCAAACTTCAACAGTTTCCTCTGCGATGAAGAAGGAAGAAATAAAATGAAAACCCTGTGGGAGATTTCTGATTTAAAAACTTGAAAAGTGACCTTGGCCAATCATGTCTGTATGTCCATGTTGCTGGTAACAAACAATGCATACAGCAGACTATCATGTATTTGCTATAGAACATTTCTGTACATCTTTAATATTGCTCTTGTGACGATCGAGGTCATCTGTATCATTTATTTTGGCTATTTATCAAAAGCTATTCGACCTCCTGATACCTTTTCTGGCTTTTGTTTGTGTATTTATTCCAGCTTAAAGTTGAAGTTTGCATGTCTGAGACCTGCTCATGTAAGAAAAAAAAATTGTTCTGAAAATTTTGCTGGCGTGGGAAGGATTTTTTTCTAGTCAGACCTCATTGTACTTTGACATTCCTCAGAAAGAAGAAGCCGGTCCACGAAGCAACAAAAGCGATGTCGATTATGATCATTCAGCATGTTTATGAGGGTGAATGCAAGATTTTGTGTGCTATGATTATATGCTATTTTTTTTTAATTATTAAGTTTTTTATATATATATATATATATAAAAGACAGCACCAATTTTCCAGATTTTTTTTTTAACTCATAATGCCAATTAATTAAAGTGTTGCTATGATGGCCTCACAAGTCATTCTTTACACTCTCAACATGAACTCTGGCCAGTATTGATGTACAGTTTCAACATATTCCACCATGATATCTTCATAGGAATTCATTCCTTATGCTGTTTTTTTAATTTTTATTTTCTCCAATCACATGAAGATTGTTCAGCTTGAGTCCTAAAGTGGGATGATGCTCTTTGGTGATATTGCAGATGGGACTTTTTTTTTTTTTTTAATGAATTAAGAAATGGGGTTTCTTCTGGAGTCTCTGATGTTAAATGTCTTTGCACTGTCATTGTTTTCGCTTAGTTTTGCACCACATTGAGAAGGAACAGATTAGACCATACAGGAAATGTGCACTTAAATAACAATAAGTCAAGTTGAAGGGTTTTATTCCAAAATGTAAACCACTATTATGAATCTATGAGATCTTTTATTCTAATAAATAAATAAATCACTGGGTTTTACATCGTCCCATTGATAAGGAACCTTAAGAAACTGGATACTCAGACTTAAGAGACTGAATGAGGAAATTCAAGTATTGATTTTATTTTAAATTAAAATGAATTAAAAGCATTTTGGAATCTAATTCTTCAGCTTTACATGATGAATGCACTGCCGATGAATGCCATGTCCACTTTTTATATCTTTTTTTTTTATTTTTTTCCACAGCCTTGCGTCAAAAGTCTTATGATTGTTGGCTTTGTCACTGTGATCATAAAAGTAGCCCAAATGTAGTTTTTCCACACAGGTCCACATGAAATTACACCCAACAGTCCTTTTTTATTGGCTTGGTGATCTGAACTTTCAACTTGTGCAAAAGTCAGAGACCATTTATACAATTTCCAGCCAAAGCAGCAATTAAAGGACCATGCCGGTGGTTTTTGAATGTTTGAGCCCAATATGTACAACCTGCATACATGTTTTGTTACCTGGCAACCATTTTTCCAAAACATACTACCTGGAGCAGTAAATATTAGAATTGTTTTTCCTACCTTCCAGACTGCCATTTATTTCAGTTCATTCCAGTTGACTATAAAAAATATCATCGTAGAGACGTGAAACATGCTTGAGATAAATGATCCATCACAGCGAATATGATGTCTGTTGAATTGTTTTGTCAAAGTAACTGTATTTAACTGGTCCAACATGTAGCTGCATGGAAGAAAATGTATCTCTCCACCAGGGAATATAGTTCCATGAGAAGACAGTTTTTACCAAGAAATTACAATTGACCGTACCTTCAACATTCAGACTTACATGTTAGAAGGCAAAACACTGAATTTTTGGGTGGGTGTATTAATGATAACATTTGATTTTAAAAGATTTGGGGATTTAGCAAATAACAGGAAAAATTAAATACAGTTTTGGAAAATGGTTGTCAGTAATGTAATGGTGTATGCGGGTTATATTTATTGGGCTTAAAACATGCAAAATCACCAGTATGGTCCTTGAAAGGTGTAATCTGTAATCCAAATTTGAACAAAGGGGTCACACCAGAACTGAAAATCAAAACACAAAGAATTCTAAGTTGCTTTCATGCTAATTATGAAATATTTTAGTTCAGGAACTAAAAATGGACAAAAGTAAATATTTTCTGTTGATATTAAAGGTTTACATCAGTGATATTTTTACACAGCTGGCTGATATTTTCAGTTATCAGTTGACAAAATACTGACAAAAACTATGATGTGCATGACTTTAGCTCAAATTTACATAATCAAAAATGAAGAATTGGGTTTTAAAGTATAGCGTGATAGATGTGTAATTTTCTCCCAAATAAACACGCTTTTGGCTGGAAAGCACATCAAAATAAAGCGTGGCCTCTTTTGCCCCAAACAAAACCCCCACATGGACTTGCTGTGGAGATTCATGTTCACTTATGGGAGGCCTGTGGATTCATCCCACAGACCCACCTGCTGCCTGCAGTGACAAACCCCCCAAAAAGATGGCAGCTGTCTGTGGGAAGCTTTCTTTATCTCTGCCTGTGAAGCAAGAGAAGAAGAGGTAAATGTGGGATGTTCCGTGGATCGTCTTAAATGACACCAGCAAGAACTTTTCTGATGGACATAAGACACATGACATGACTGAGTGCTCCTGAAGTGCACACACACACACACACACACACACAAACTCAGAGGACGGGGCAANGCACACACACACACACACACACACACACACAAACTCAGAGGACGGGGCAAGTTGTGCCCGCAGTGTTTTCTTCCTATCTGTCTGTTTCTGTTGCAAAGTGAGCAGTTTGTATTCGTCACCGTAGTGACTCTGTGGTAGAAGCTCCGTCCTGTAGCTCCTTTCCTTCCTCTGTAAATCTACATCGCAGGAGATGTTCTTACTGTAAAGTTACCGTCAATGATTTGGGGGGAAAAAAGAAAAAGAAACAAAGTGATGTCACACTTGTACAAATGAAAGCTCAATAAAGAGAACAAATGTAAATACTGTGTAAGCTGTGATTTTCATACATTGTTTTGCCTTTAGTGGTGCAAAAACCAGTTCTCAGTTGGAAAAAGAAAATCAAAAAACTTGAGACTTAAAGGACCATTCTGGCCATTTTGCATGTTTGAGCCTAATATTTTCAATTTTCATAAACGTAACGTTACTGACAATCATTTCCCAAAGCATACTACTGGAACAGTGAAATAAAAATGTTTTTCCTACCTTCCAGACCTCCATTGGTTTCAGTTCATTCTGGAACACTGCTACAATTGTTAAACTTGTTGATACTTGAAACATCAAACTGCATAACTATTAGCAGGCGTAACATTGATTTTTAAGATGGGTGTATCGCTTGAATATTTCATTTTAAAAGATTAAGAGATTTTGCAAAATATCAGGAAAGCTAAAATACAGTTTTATTCTTTGGGAAATGATTGTCAGTAACATAACATGTATGAAAATTTAATATATTAGGTTCAAACATGCAAAATAGGTGGTATGATCCTTTAAGTTTTTATAACTTTTGATTAAGTAATTAGTACAGTTTTACACTCAAATAATTCAGCTTAAAATCTGCTGAAACTGACTGCTGCAATCCATTAAATGTATTTAAGAAAAGAGTCACAGGACAGATAAGAGACATGTTTATTAGAATAAAGAATTTCACATACATGAGATATTTAACCAAACAATCACACACAATATATATTACAAAATAGAGTGGAGTATAAACTGTGTTAAAGGACCATTCCAGCTTTTGTGCACATTTGAGCCAAATACAGTATATGTAATCCACATACCTGTGGTACTGACAATCATTTCCCAAAATATATGACTAGGGTAAATTTCAGAATTGTTTTTCCAACTTCCAGACTGCCATTGGTTTCAGTTCATTCCAGTATGCTATTAAAAACAACTTGTAGAGACTTGAAACACATTTGAGGTAAATCATCCATCACAACGGACACAATGTTAAGTTTTTTCTTTGGTCAAAGCATCTTTATTTAACTGATCAAAGTTGCATGGAAGACAATGTATGTCTCTGCCAAGGAATACAGTCTCAGGAGACAATGGCTTTTACCGAGAAATTAAAACGACCATGTCTTCTACAATCGTGCAAAAGTGTTAGAAGGCGAAACATTGAATGTTAAAGTGGGTGTATCACCTGAACATTTGATTTTGAAAGATTACGGAATTTGAAAAAAAAAAACAAAAAACAAAAAAAACAGGAAAACTAAAATACAGTTTTTAATTTTTGAAAATGTTCTTACATATTGGGCTCAAATGTGCATAATAGACGGTATGGTCCTTTAAGCGCTCAGAGTGGCTGGTGCTGTGGAGGTTTTCTCTGCGTTAGTGATCCTTCCTCCTGGGCTCTGTGGCTTTGCTGAGGTTTCCTGCCTCCTGCTTCAGAACGCTCAGCAGCGACTGTGAACTCTCCAGGATCTGTCGGAGAAAAAAAAAAAAAAAAAAAANCCCCGACACTCTGTGGAGCCATTTAAGCCTTGTTGTTTTTTAATAAGCGCAGCCGTGGAGTGTGTTTGCATTGATTAGTGTGAGAGTTCAGGGAGTCTGAGTCAATATGAGGGATCAGCCTGTGCCTGTGTATGTGTGTGTGTGTGTGTGTGTGTGTGTGTGTGTGTGTGTGTGTGTGTGTGTGTGTGTGTGAGGAAACTGCTGCGGTCAGACAACATGGCGGCACAATCTGTACATTTACGTAATCTAGTATGCCGATTTTAATCCGAGTGTGGTGTTTAAATGACATTCAAATGAGTTGCTGCCTGAATCGGATCATGGTTCTAACGTGTGTGTGAACATACTGACTGATAATGGTTAACACTGGTTTACACTGCACCATGATTTATTTTTTCTGTACTATGATTAAAATACCATAAATGTTCTATTAGTAGCCGGGGCCTTTACTTCCTCAACTGTGGAGAGAAACCTGCCAATATTGGAAACAGGCTTTTATTAGAGACAGGCCTTCATTTCTAATTTTGAGCTACCTGTATATATGTACCGTGTTAAAATGTTTTAGTCGGAATCCCTCATTTTCTCATCTGTTATATCGGCGTTACATTAAACTAGTGTCCTTCAGGTTTCCTGTATGGCGGTATGGTACTTTAAATGTAACTACTGCCATCTGGTGGCACATGTCTGTTACTACAAAATACATTCATTTGCCTGGGCCAGTCATGGATACACCAAACCCGGCTTTTATTTGAGACCCACTTTTATTTCATCCTGCTGACTCCGCCCCCCTGCTATAATTAGTGACTGGTTAAAATTTGAATACCGGCTTTTAATAGAGAATTTATGCAAGTAAGATACATACATTTTTTAAATTAATAGAAATACGTCATCTGCAAAATATACAGGATGACATAAATACACAAATTACGAATCTTTTTATTGGTTTTAAGTTCATGTTTCATAGCCTGATGTTTTTTTTTCTTTTGTACATATAAACAGTTAAAGAAAAAGCAGGCTCTGACCTTGGTGTATGCGGCCTGGGTCTCTGCAATAGTGCGGTCGAACGTCGCCTGGGCAGCGAGTCTTTGCGCCAGACTCTCATTGACTCGGCTCAGTTTCTCGGAGAGGACTCGGATGTCATGCTGCAGTCGCTCCTTCTCCTCTTCCTCCTGCTGGATCTGACGGCTCAGCTCCTCCCGCTTTGAGCAAAGCTCCTCAATACCTACGGAGACAAAAACCATGAGAACAACAGCGTAGGCCTGTGAAGGAAACAAAGTGCTAATTCTAATTCTAGTCCAAGATTCTAACCTGGTTAAGGCAATAAATCCTTTTTTTTTTAAATGTCATGTAAACACCACAATCAAACTGAGATTGTTACAAATCGGTGTTGGTGTAGCTCAAAGTAACAGACTCAGATTCAGACAGTAAAGGCTCCATCGGTTCTTCTCTGAGTGCATTTCATCACCTGGCATATTTCCTCTCTAAGTTATTTAAGTCACGTCAATTCTGCAAATGACAGAATCTTATTTCTACTCGATGTTTGCCTGAATCAAAGATGCTCACCCTTTACCTGCTGTAGCGTTCAGCAAGTAAACAAAATCCAAAAACTCTACGTGTTACTACTAGCTCCCAATTTATGTGAAAATAATGATGCTTTTGTCTGGTTGAAAGATTTTTTAATTCTTTTAAAAACAATTTTCCTCCTGGCTCTGCTTTACCAGTTCCGTTGTAAACCATTGCAGGAAGATCTGAATATCTTGCAGCTGTCAGCAGTGCAGCTTTGACCTTGGAATTCTGAAGTATTGATTATTTAGATTGCTGGTGGTTGAGGAACATAAATTTGCCTCCTTCATCATAAATTATTCAAAAGCAATTGTAAATCTGTGTTTGTGTGTGCGTGTGTTACTTCCTTCCTTCAGCTCTTTATAGTTATAGCTTCTACAAAGGAAGTCATGTTTCCTCTGTGTCTGTTGGCTGTTTAGTTGGTTTGATTGTTTGAACAACTGAGTGAAACTAGATGAATGTAGGGAGAACCTCATTCAATTTTAGTGCCAATCCAGGTCCAGGAGCAGAGCCACAAGATTTTTTAAATGATGCCTTAACATTGTGAGATAAGGCATCTTGTTTTGTTTTTTTTTTAAATACTTTTGTCAATTTCTTCAAAAGTGATACAGCAATTTCTATAAAAAATAAATAAATAAAAATAAATCATATTTTTCCACATATTAGCCACTGTGATGCAATTGAGTCTGGATCTGGATAACTTTTAAAAACTACTGTTTCTTATGACAAATAAATCTTTAAGTCCTATGATTATAGTTATTTCTTCAGTGGTTAGCAGAGTTGCCTTGCAGCAAGAAGATCTTGGGTTCGAAGCACTGTGTCGGCCCTTCTTGTTCCTGTGTAGTTTCCATGTTCTTCCCATGTTTGCATGGGTTTATTCCCCGCCATCAAAACATGTGTTAGGTTAATATTCATGTTCTGATGGCCCTTAACCAAGGAATTTAGCTGTCGACCACATTCTTCCAGGATGCTGCACTGTTTGTCTACTGCTCATAGTAGTTAGGAGGAGTCAAATGCAGAACGTGAATTCACCCACAGAAGTGCGGGGGAAAATTATAAAACCACATTATTAGAAAAAGATAAATGGTGTATAATCTTGTTTGGCCTTGGCTCTAATCTGTGCGCTTCTATTTTTACAGAGTGATGGACATAAACATGCATATATACTCTTTGTTTCTCTGTGTGACAGATTAAACAGCATCTGATTTGTTCTAGATTTTACTCTGTCTGGTAAAAACTTTCAGCTGTCAGGTCCGACTACTGCTTTCTGAGGGCAGAGGGCTAAAGAAGGCTGATTTCCAGTTGATAGCCCGTGTAAGCTGTGGTTAATCAGATTGTTCACTCTGTGTCAGCCTGCCTGCTGCTCACAGCAGTTAGCCGTCAAAAGCTGGAACATTAAAGCACACAAGCAGAGCAGAGAAGCAAACCATCAGACGATGAAGTTGCAACTGGCTTCTGATTCATCAATTAGGGTAATATTATATATTTTTTTAGAGATTTATCCCTTATTACACAACCTAAATGTGTCAAACAGGTACAGTATATCATATTTAAAGACAAAAGACTCCCTTAAAATTAACAGCTGAAGGGGTGTTCTGTTTGTGAAAACAGAAAAGGATGAATCTGTCCAGACCATAACCTAATACCAGGTCTAAACTGCTGTAAATAAACTAATTAAACATGGACTACATTAGTGTTTGCAGCCCAAACACCTTAGTTATAGCTGCTACCTGCATTAAAATCTCTTTCATATTTGTTAAACTTTTTATTCTATTTATTCAATTTTTGTGAATTCAGAGAAAATAGTGGTAAAACTGTTTTTCCTCTCCATGGTGCAAAAGACCAGATAAGCTCAAGCCTTGATTAAAAGCTTATGTGGGTAGACCTAGCCAAATTTGGGTTGTTTTGACCCTATTTCAGACTGTGGAATCTTTAATTAATTTGGGATAATTTAAGGGAAAAATGTATTATTTAAATGATTCTTTCTGTCCAGACTATATGGGACCCGATAAACCCAGCTCTACATCATCACACGCTGTGGGAAGACGTGTCAAATCTGGACTAGATTGACATCGAAAGTCCAAAGACTGTTTCAACCCGTGTTTCAGATTTGTGAAACATTTATTCAAGTTTGTCACAACAAAAGCAGAATTGCAAACTAATTGGTGCACTGATAAACAACATTGTGTCCGACCAAAAGCTACACCCTCTTCGAAAATACACAGATGCGATTAGGTAACAAAATTTAACAAAACACCTCAGCACATAAACCGATGTAATTCACCTGAAAATCACCAGCAGGTACTTCAAACTAGCTCTGGAATCGATCATACTAGTTATCGATAATAAAATAAGTCACTTACACTTGACAAGTTCATTGTTGTAGCCTTGCAGAGCAGCAGCTTGTTGGGTCATATTCAGCAGGTTTGTCAGTTTCTCAAACTATTTGCTTCCCCAGGCAGAGCTAACCTGATGATATATTCAGCGGTGGCTATGTATCACTCCGCTTTCTTCCTCTGTAGTTGAAGTCGCTTATCTCAACATTGTTCGTTAAACACTCCTAAATGTTGAGATTAAGTGAGCTGGATATCGGTCATGTAGCGATACAGCCGTCTACTGGTTGAAGTAAGTGATTCAAACAGGTCCTGAAACATGGCGCGTTTCCACAACAACGAACTACCTCCTGTTTCCGCCACGCTTGCTTTTTCAAAAAACTTTATCTAAAGTCGAAAAGAGTGTTTAAAAAAATCAGCATGGCCATCTAGTGGCCTCATAGAGAACGACATGAGAGTAAATAAATGATGTATTATTTTCTGTCTGTTCAGAACACAGTTAATGCCTTTTTACCTGGATTATTGACCCTGGAATCTAAATATATTTTTGCAGTTTTGCTTTTCATTGAATTTAGGTTTTATTTGCAATCCAAAAAGCTGCGAAAAAAATGTCAATAAAAAATTTGACTTGTTAAAATATTCACATATCTTTCAAGACTCCCAATTGTAGACTTTATTTTTGATTATAAAAAAATAATTATTAATTAAATATATTTTAGAAAATATAGTCTCAAAATATGAGAGGCATTAAAAAAAATAAAAGATTTTTTTAATGCATTGTTTAAAATAATTAAAAAACAAAACAAAACCAAAAAAACCCCCCACATAATTCTACAAAAATAGTTGAGTGATTCAAGAAAAAAAAAGACCGAAAAAAATGGCAAATATATTCTGGAAATTTCTGTTTTACTTGATTGCATCTTTTCGCTCGGCAGAAAATGGCAAGATTTTCACAAGCCAAAATCCTGTTATTTTGTAATGTTTGATTTTCACGGTGCAAATTTTACATGGAAAAAAAATTAAAATGCCAAATTGAATGAAAATGACTTAGAATGACCTTCAAAATGACTTAAACTTCAGAGAGTCAAAGGCGATGGAAATAGTCCCGTTTTTTTTTTTTTTTTTTTTTTGAAAGCAGTCCCATTTTGTTTTTCCTTCCCCTCAGTTACAACGTCATTTCCCGTCATGCTTTGTTTATTTTAAAGTCACGTGATAGTGTCATGTGGTGGCGCTGTGATATGGTACTGCGGGACTTCTGCGGTCTGTCTGTGGACTGCTGAAATCAAATAAACCGGTCGCACCGATCACGGCTGATCAGGGCTTTCCTCTTCACGGAGCCAGCAGCAGCAGCTCATGCCGGGTTGGGAGTGCCTGTTATTAGGAAGCTGAGTCACGATTAACCGCAGAAAGCGTTTGTAAGCCCGGAGCCGATTCACCATGATGCCTGTAAGTCTGTTTTACACCTTAACATTTCATTGTTGATCAATTTTTCTGTGGTTTTAAATGTTTTTACACGTTAAAGTGTGAATTATGGAGTTCAAGGAGATGTTTTCTGTTTGAAACTGAAATAAAGTTTGGATTCACTTGCGCAGTTCCACATTTTAAAGGACATTTATTAAAGTTCTATTACAGCTTATGAAGTTTTGTAAGAAACTTTTAAAGTTTTCAACGTAGCAAGATTCATCATTTTGCATGTGACAGCCTAGTTAAATACATTTTACTTTGTTTAGTTTTTAAATGTTTTTTAAACTTTCTTTCTTTCTTTCTTTCTTTCTTTCTTTCTTTCTTTTGCCAAAGTTTTAAAGGGCCATTTCATAATTTAGGTTTCTATATTTATGACTTAACTGACTTTATGTTTTGTTTTGTTTTTTCTTTCTTCGTTTTTACTTTATGTCTTTTTGTTTATTTTGCATTTGCTTATATCCTGTTTTTCCTGTTGGTCCTATCCCATCTTCTTTTTTCCTGCTACTTTTCCGCTCTGAGCCACAGGTTTTTGAAGTGTTGAAAGTTTTTGTTACTTCCCAGACAGCTATTCATTTCCAGTAATGTCACCATAGAATGGAAATTCATCCATTGCATAACAATACTGTTAAAACTGATTAGTGAGCATGATGATCACTGTGATGAATGCCTATTTTATGCAAATTTCAAGTCTTTGGATATAATATCTTACTGAAATTAATGGAAACCAACAGCTGCCTGGCAGGTAGAAAAACACATTTATAAATACACATAATAAATACTCAGGAGCCAAGAGATGTTTTGGATAATGTTCACTCAGCTAGATTATCAGTCAATAGGTCAAAATTTAATTGATTAGAAATTTGATAATTGTCATTTATAAACAGTACCGCCCCTCCCTATACGCAGAACATGCGCAGCGTGTAGGGCCTCATCATCTGTGCCTCATGCTTGCGTTTTTTTTTTTTTTTTTNTTTTTTTTTTTTTTTGTTTGTTTGTTTTGTTTTTTTTGCTTAAGCGTATAGCACCAAGTCAGTTGGAGGAGAGAGGAGACCTATCCTGTCCGTGGCCGTACACACCATTGAGGTCATTTTTAGGGTCATTTTTAATACACTTTTGCAGGAGAGACAAGTGAGGAGTCACAGAGAAAGGGACAGGCAGTGAATACAGAGAGAGAGAGAGGACAAAGAGTTGAAGACAGAGAGAGAAATTATCATTTCTAACCTCTTCAGTATTTCCAGGCTGTAGTGAGGATCATTCAGTGCAGCATTTAACCTGATTCTCATGTATTACTGCTTCACACATCATTTATGCTGCTGCCCACTGACATGGTTTTAAAGCTATTATTAAATTTTATCTCTCCAAATGTCGTAAAATGCACATATTTAGATCAGGAATTTTTTTTTTTTTTTTTTTNTTTTTTTTTTTTTTTTTTTTTTTTTTTTTTTGTGGTTAATGTTTAATCTGTGACTTTATTTCATATTTATTTACTTTAAGTTACTGTTACTTAGTTCTTTAAAATAAAGGTTGTTATGTTAAGTTAAAATGATATTCTGTTATGCGCTGATTTTGTAGGGGCTCTGTAAATACCGTAAATGTAGTGTGTTTGGTGTATTTGTGTGTGTGTGTGTGTGTGTGGTGGGGGGGGCTCATTTTGGCCAGGGGTGGTCCTGTTTCTAAATTTTTAATTTTTAATTTTTAACCTTTTTAATTTTTTCTAAATTAAAAAGGTGTCACATATGCTCATTAGAGCTTCTCAAGATTTGCTTTATTTTTTTTTCCTATTCTTACTGTTGCAGTTTAAATACTGTTGGGTTTTTGGCAGTTTTCAATAACAAAATAAACAAATTCAGAGCGCCACTTTGGATTGTGGTTTGTTATGGAAGGTTTTTGTCATTATCATTTACACACAAAATCATTGATTGGTAAAGATAGAAATTGTTAGTTGCGTCAAGTTTATCTCAATTGTTGTAAATGGGATAAATTTGCAAGAACACTGCTATGGTAGCTGTGAATGTTTTCTTACACAGTGCTGTGTTTACACTGTCAATCTACCTGACAAGTTTGTCTTCTCTCTCTCTCTCTCTCTCTCTCTCTCTCTCTCTCTCTCACACACACACAATTAGGTAAATAGTTCACTTTTGAAGTCAGCAGTTCACCTTCTGAAATCCTGGTCTCAGGTTTCGTTGATTCAGGCCTTCTGTATCTCAGTTTGTGATTGACAGATTGTTTTATATATATATAGATATATATATATATCTATATATATATAGCTCTTTTTTAGGAGGTCTTCTGTTTGACCCATTGCTGCCTCAATTCAAGTGCAGGGTATGCAAAAATCCTAAAACATTTCAAAGATTTCTCCAAATATGACTGAGAAAACTGACCTACTTTGGCAGAATATGGAGGGTACAACAGGTGTCGAGTATCCTTCACAGCCCTTTTATCTATTAAGGGTTTTAATGATTAATAGATTTTCAATTAATTGCTTTTAAGAATGTTGATTTGAATAATTGCTGACATACAAGGGTGCAGTTTTCGCTTTCAGACTGCAAAAGTAGAATATGACTGGGCACTTCCTTACTCACATTAAAAAAAGCATAAAAAAGGCATTTATCACAACAACAACAGTTTGTTGCTCAGACAGTGTTAAACACAGAGTTCTATTACGATTACATGACACGACATTCACAAGAACAGGCAGCTAAAATTAGCCGTACTAATAACTGCAAACCTTCCAGTCCAGCATGCAGCAGCTAACCGGGTGGTAAAGTTGAACATAGTTGTGCAGACATGGGAGTCATAGATAACGATAACAATGTACATAAACCTACATTTGCTAAAGTAGACTGGAATCGTGTTTCATGCTTCATATACATGTTTACACTTTAGCCATCAACCATGGATTTGCAGTCTGCTGGGTCATTATTGTAGTTGGCAGCCTTGATGTTTTTAGTGTCTTTAGTAAGAGACTTCATAAAACATGTCTACTCAGCAGCTCTGCGATACAAAATAATTAATAACAAAAATTATTATATCACAGTGACCTCTGTTCCCTAAGAGGTGTTAACATTTAAAGGACAATAGCAGTGGTTTTTCATGATTGAGCCCAATATACAGTGTTTCCCATGCATAGGCTTTACTTGGGTGGCCCGCCTAGGTTAATGAAGCCTTGCCCAGGTTTTGTGGGACGACCCAGCCGTAAAAAAAATACAACTGCGACATTGCTGTCACACACACTGACACACACCCATACATAGGCTATTCTTGGGCAGCCTTAAGAAAGCGAAAGCAAGAAAGCGAAACCGAATGTTTGACTGCTCCACTTTCTCTCTCCACTATCCACTATCTCTCCACTCTGCTTTGGTTTGGTCCAATCATATCCAGCGTCCCATTTTGTCTGCTATGTTTTGGAAATAAGCTCTCTCTCTCTCTCTCTCTCTCTCTCTCTCTCTCTCTCTCTCTCTCTAGCTTATTCCCAAAACATAAATCAACTTGTAGAGATTGATTGAAACATGCTTGAGTTAGGTGATCCGTCACAGCGAACACAACATCTATTAAATTGTTTTGTCAAAATAACTTATTTAACCAGTCCAACACGGAGTTGTGCAGAAAGAAATGTATGTCTCCGCCAGGGAATATACGTAGTCCTAGGAGAAGACAGCTTTTAGAGAGAAATTTAAATGACCATCATTTCTACATTCAGATGTGCACGTTACCAGGTGAAACATTTAATTTTAAGGTGGGTGTGGCACCTGGACATTTAATTTTGAAAAATTAGGGGATTTGGAAATCTAACAGGAAAACTAAAATGCTGTTTAATGTTTTGGGAAATTGCTTGTCAGTAATGTAACGTGCAGGTTGTATATATTGGGCTCAAACATGCAAACACTCCAATATGGTCTTTTAATGGAATTTCTGTACAGTAGCAAATGGGGTTTGAATAATTAAAGAACCACTAATGAGATGAGGCTGATTCAGTCACATGCTAACAGTTATAGTGGCCTGCATGCCATTGGCTAGTATCCCACAATCCATTGTGGATAGAAAAACACATTTATAAATCCACATAATAAATACTCAGGTGCTCAGATGTTAATGGACATTCAGGTGAACCTCTTCAACTCGTAAAATCAGGAAAGATGTGAATATGTCATATTTACCAAATATTTGCATTCAGGAGATTGATTACTTGTACATAAATAGACAACACAGACATAGAACAATTTGATTGTTTGTCACAATGCAACAGAAATTCGTCTTCAACATGCTCTTAAGAAGAAGAAATAGCAATAAAAAATACTAACAGATATTAAAACTAAAATTCGTAGTCTGCAATAATGCAAGAAACACATTATGCAAAACTAAGGATAGGAAGTTAAAATGGTTATGTCATTGTATTTTATTTAAAATACTTATAATCAATGGACGTAAACTAGCTAATGAAAAAGCCACTGCAGGATGTAAGTGTTGTTCTTGTTGGATGTTTAGTTTTGTTGATCCATAACAGGAACATGGAAGTTATGTTGATATAGTTATGATTAGCTGGTGTATCACGTATTAAAGTGAAATGTCATGGCTCAGTTGGTAAATTAAGTTTATCTAGTTTCCTGGTATGTTGGTTCTTTGATATATCATTGCAGTGCACCGCACACACACACACACACACACACACAGTCTTCTCTGCTGCATCAAATTGATGTTTCTGTTGATATTTTATCAGTCACAAAAGTTACAAAAATAGGAGATTATGACACTTTCTGTGTGCCAGCTGGAGTTTAAACAGGCTTTATTGAGATTATCTGGAAGCAATGAGCTGCTGCCAAGTGAAATAAAAGTGATTATTAACAAACAGACAACAAATTCACTCGTACAAAATCACTAAAATGATGGTGTTTTAATAAAAATAAGCTGTGGATTTCAGCTTTAACTAGTCAACTGTGACTGGTGTCTGATGGGCAAGAGTACAAATGCAGCTTGCCCACTGTGTGTCCTTCAGGAACACACACACGCACATTCCTCTGCCAATCATTATCAGCAGGGCAGAACAGAGTGTGCTTTTGTGGGGAAATATGTAATTGTTGTGGGCATGATCAGCTGAATACATGTTCTCCACAATGTAAATCAGGAAATTTGGTTGTGTTGTGCGATTAAACAATATTTTAACAGAGAAGGCCAGAGAATACCTCTAGAAATGAACGCCTCTAGAAATGAATGCTAGAAACAAATGCCTGTAGAAACAAACAGCTCTAGAAATGCCTCTAGAAATGAACACTAGAAATGAACGTCTCTAGAAACAAACTCCTCTAGAAACAAAGTGCTAGAAAGAAATGCCTCTAGAAACTGTTCTAGAAACGAACACCTCTAGAAACAAACTCCTCTAGAAACAAATGCCTGTTGAAACACCTCTGATAAAACAAACCCATAGGTCCCAAAGTTCCCTGAAAGCGTCATTTCTAATTTTTATTTTAACCTTCTATAACATGTTTATATCAACACGTTTGAAATTACCTACACACCTGGTTAGGTACAGTACAAAGCTAGTGGCGAGTTTGACGTGTCTGTGTTTTGCAGTTCAGTTCAAGTTTATTTATCCAGCTCAACATCAAAATGTCTCAATGGGTTCTACAATCCAAAACCAAGACATATCAGGAGAACTCATAGCACGCACGATAATGATGATAATAAAAACACAGTGAAGCAAGGTTGAAATAGAATATAATCATGCTTTATAAAGGAAGGATTCCATGCTTCAACTATAAAACACAACATAAAAAGATAAGTTTTTAATTTAGACTTAAGAGTCAAGAGAGTTTGATCGTCTTATGTCAAGCTGTTCTATAAAACAGGAGGATGAGAGAAAGCCCAGATCCCCGCTGACTTCTTGTTTACTCTCAGAACTGATCGTAAGCCTGCATTTTGAGATCATAGAGCTTGAAATGGTTCATAAGACTGAAGCAGTTCAGCTCAGTATGAGCGTGCAGCTCAAGGTCAAGGTCAACTTTATTTGTCTCCAAGGAGAAATTTGGCATGGGCATTGTTACAACCCTATGGTCTAGGGGAAAGGGAAGCAACATAAAAGCCGATGGAAATGGCAAAGAAAGGCAATTTATTGTTTCCACACAAAATAATAATGATAAACACAGGACTGGCTAACAACAGTAACTGAAATTTAGGGCAAACCACCAACTGGGGAAGGAACAGAGGTGGTGCCAGAAAACCAACCATAAAATAACTAACAAAAGAGTTTAACAGATAACCTAACCTAAAGAAAAACACAAATCTGAATCATTGAGCTATCACAGGTCACAATAGCAGATCCTAATTACACAGTTCTCAAAAAATCCTTAGAAAACGAGTTGGACTGGCACAAACACACAGCCAGCCATCACAATGAGCGTTTGTAATGAATTTAAGCAAGTCCTGGGACCCAGCAGAATCTTCATTGGTGGAGGGGATGAAATTGTCCTCCAATCAGATGTGTCCACCGCAGGAGAAGTCGAAGGTGCATCCCGGAGGGAAGAAACGGGCCAATCGAGGGTGTGGCTCCGCCGCTGTTATCCCGCCTCCGTTAACCAACCAATTGGAAGAGCGGCCCAGCACAGTTTGTTTTGCATATACAACAAGCAAGGAGCGGTTATATGGGAGAGGGAGCGGAACAGCGAAAGAGAGTGAAAGAGCTAAGAAATAAAGAAAACACGTCAACGGACCTCTTACACAGTGAGGGACGTAACAGGCATTAAGGTGCTGTTCCATACACACTCACATCCATTCTAAATTCAACCTCAGTACAGCTGTAAACACATCGCAATAAATACAGTATCAGCTAACATCCAACATAATAATAATATTATTAAGAAAATAAAAAGATGATGATAAAAAAAATAACTAGCCAGATAAATAGCTTTTAAAATCTTGTAAGTTCATTGTGTGTATTGCCAGTTCAGACTTGATGCAGCTAGACAACCAGAACAGAGGAGGCTTTTCAGGAAGAGACAGCCATTAAAATGCTAAAAAATAAATAAATAAATTTTAAAAATGACCTGTATATACTCAGTGTGCACAGCAGTGCTACACAAAGGAAAAACTTAAGTGGATCAGTAAGGTTTTTTTTTTTTTTTTTTTTTNTTTTTTTTTTTTTTTTTTTGTCTACACACCTGGTAAGACACACCCACAAGATATGAAGCTATAAGGAAACTGTTTGTCAAAGAATTTCTATATTTAGAGAGACTCAAAGAGAGGTGTGATGAGTCAAAAACTCTTCTTTTAATTCTGGTAGCCATCAGAGAAACAACAATCAGAACAAAGACAGTCCAAGTACAGTCAGGTTGGCTCAGAAATAACATCAAAATCATACACACTTTTATAATAGGAAACAATTCAAGCTGTGCATAAGTGATCACATGACCCAGCACACAGTTACCTCATGGTCAGAGAGTCACAGCTTGTTTTTGTCTCTAGCCACAGGTGCAAACAAAGCATCTTCAGTTTTCCTGACCATCATGTTCTCCACCCAAGCTTACAAGATAAATACCTTGTAATTATAGCTGCAAGCAAATCAAGCAGATTAAGTGTGTAACACAGGAGAATGAATGCTTCTTTCTCTCAGCCTGGAAAGTCACGTTGCACATGGACTTGGTGCTTTTGACCCTTTGAAATGCTTCATCACACCAGAAACTTTATTAAACGCAATAATTATAAATTTCTCCCATGTTAGTGAGCATGTGTTTGTTATCAGCAGGGCTGACACAGAGCAGACTGTTTCAGAAGGGCGCCTTAAAGAGCCAGTACCTAAAAATGAACTGTTTTCACTTGGTGTGCACAACAGTACTGCAGCAAGGACAGTACAAGTTCATCACTTTTTTTTTTTTTTTTTTTTTTTTTTTTTGCACATTAAAGCATTGCAAAGGTTTTAAAATAGATCCCTTAATGAAAATAAAATTAAAAAAATAAAAAAAAACCTTGGAAATTTAAATTATATGTTCCCTTTAAAATGACAAAAAAAAAAAAAATCNTTTTTGTTTTTGGGTTTTTTTTTTTATTGTTTTTTACCTTTGGTTTCAAAACTAGCAACAGAATAACAATGCACTTTTTTGTACTCTGTCATAATTAAGCCGTCATACAGTATCTAGGTCATTGCCGAATGTAAATGCAAAGACAGGCAATAAAAATGAATGCAAAACAAATGCAAGAACAAGTGAAAAGGATTTATGTAACTGTGCTGAGGTAAGACGTGACTCTGCTAATGATAAACTAAGGTCTTAACGCAGAACGTTTATGGTTGTGAGGATCATCCGACATTTCTGTTCAACTAAATTACATCTGGATATTACATCTGGATATTGTCATGTGGGCTCTACAACGCACAGTGTGCTCCTGGGTCCACAGTTAAACAGTAAATGGCTCTCCGTCATATAATAATTCCTTCTCTCTTCCTTGTCTAGATGACTTTTCAGGTGTCGAACAATGTGACGCTGCTATTTGACTTCTGGCATGTGCACGATCCTGCAGGTAAGCTGCAGGGACCAAAACACCCTGCAAAAATGATTCCTGCTTCTAGGAACCAGTTCATCTGAATGCATGTCAACATGAAACAACATGATAATGTAACTCTGACTTGATGTAAATGTATTTTTGATTTTTAAAATAATATGTAGAAGTACTGAAGCTTCTTTTATTTGTTACCAAGAACTGCAAACTGCAAAAAAACAAAACAAAAAAAAAAAAAAAANAAAAAAAAAAAAAAATAACAACTCTTTAGTTGACAGGATAAGAAATTTTAGCTTGTGAAAATCTGGACATTTCTGCAGCCAGACTACTTTGGTATTGAAACTAAACAAAAGTAAAGACTTCAAACACTGTTTCTGAGGCCTTAATAAAAACATGAAAACCACATACATGTTTCATTTTAATACTTCCTTTAGCATGTTCAGAGATCCTGTAGCACTCACAGTACTTCTGTTTTCTGAATCTTTAATGAGTAAATTCGAGGGATTTTTTTGTCAAACATATTTATTACCCTCACCAAGGAAATTACGGGTTCACCTGTGCCTGTTAGTTGGTTTAGTAGGATTATTCAAAAAGTTCTGAGCTAATGTACATGTAAAAACAAAAAATCATATCAGCAGATTTTACTTTTCAGTTATCACATTTTTAATTTCATGTTTCTACTGTTATAAACTTCTTTTGTACATTTTATTATTTTACTGTTTTGTTGTTTTATACTTTGATCGGTTTATTATGCTGTCTTTTCTGCACTACTGTGCACTATTTTACTTCATGGTCTGTAAAACATCTAATGCTGCTACTTTGGTCAGGTCTCTCTTGCAAAAGAGATTTTAATCTTCGTGACACAAACCTGGATAAATAAAGAGTGTTGTTGCTGTTGTTGTTGTTGATGATGATGATAATGTTTTATTTTTTATTTATTTATGGTCCTGACTAGGGGCAAGGCATGCAAATTAGCTTAAGGGACCATATCACCCATTTTGCATGTTTGAGCCTAATATATTAAATTTTCATACATGTTACGTTACTGACAATCATTTCCCAAAGGATAAAACCGTATTTCAGCTTTCCTGATATTTTGCAAAACCCCGTAATTTTTCAAAATCAAATATTTAAGTGATACACCCACCTTAAAAATCCATGTTTTGCCTGCTAATAGTTACACAGCCTTATGAAGTCACGGTTGTCAAAATTTTTTGATAAATGCAGGTCTTCTTTTGGGAATATATTCCCCAGTGCATGTCTCCCAGTGGAGACATGCATTACTCCATGCTTTTTATTGCACTTAAATGCTAGAATTATGAAACTTAAAAAAAATAAACCTGATACACATCCTATTTGTGATGATGGATTACCTATCCCAAGAACATTTCAAGTATCAACAAGTTGA
Organism: Lucifuga dentata; assembly: GCA_014773175.1. NCBI lineage: Eukaryota > Metazoa > Chordata > Actinopteri > Ophidiiformes > Bythitidae > Lucifuga > Lucifuga dentata. The sequence goes on from VXCM01002317.1 coordinate 104,167, forward strand.
TTTTAATAACATACCAGAATGAACTGAAACCAATGGCGGTCTAGAAGGTTGGAAAAAAAAAATTAATTTTCTGTTCCAGTACTATCCTTTGGAAAATGATTGTCAGTAATGTTACGTGTATGAAAATTGAATATTTTGCACTCGAACATGGAAAATGGGTAATATGGTCCTTTAAGTTAGATGTCTTACTGTATATACATCACGTGCCACATTTGTTTGTGGCAATGTTTAATGTATTGTCCCTAACAAATATATAATTAAATAAGTCTCAAATATCACTATCAGTATTGGCCAAAAAAAAAAAAAAAAAAAAAAAAAAAAAAAAAAAAAAAAAAAAAAAAAAAAAAAAAAAAAAAAANTGTGTTTACTTGTTGCTATTCATAGTGTCAGTGCTGAGTTCAGCTGTGACATCATTGTGTGTGTGTGTGTGTGTGTGTGTGTGTGTGTGTGTGTCTCCAGGGATGATACTGTCAGTGTTTGTGGTCCTGCTGCTGACAGTCTTCTATGAGGTCCTCAAAGTGTGCAGGTTGTGGTTGGGGAGCCACTCTAAGCTGGTCCAGCCTGAGTCTCTGTGCTCCCTCCCTCACTCCTGCTCGGCCTTGTCGGAGGGTCACGGGGAGACAGCACTGAACAGCAGGCAGTCTGAATCCTCGCTGACACCCATAGAAATGCCCCCACCCACTGCCAGCACCCGCAACATGTAAGACTCCTTCCTAACCAGGACCAGTATTTAAAGTTTCAGACAAGAAAATCAGTCAGAATACCTGAATCTCCAGCCAAATTGCTCATCTTAAGACTTCTTCTACAAGTAATTATATATTTGGTCTGAAAATCAATGAAAAATTGAGGCCATAACATCCAAAAAATACCATTTCAAATATTACTACAGACGTTTGCCTTCATATCTAAAGCAATATTTGCCTAATCAAAGGGAAGATAGGAACATGTGGACATGTGGTACATGCCTTGTGGAAACTTTCATACATTTATTTAGACATTTCAAACAATTTTGCAATAGAAAAAAACTATAAAATAAAGACTGATATTTTATGAATTGAATAGATTTTTTTTTTTTTTTTTTNTTTTTTTTTTTTTTTTATTTTGTGGGAATTATTTTTCTCATTTTTGTAATAAAATATCCTATTTTTAGTTTGTCATCAGGCTTTTTTATGGTTTAGTTCTCTTGATATTAAAGTTTCCCTTCCATGACTAAAAATGCGGAATGGTTAAAAAAAAAAAAAAAAAAAAAANAAAAAAAAAAAAAAAAAAAGAAAGAAAGAAAGAAAAAAAGAATCATACTAAATTGTGTACTAAATATTTCTACAATTAAAAACTAAAGATTTTTAATGACATCTTCCCATGTTATTGAGTAAATTGTTGGACTGGAACCTGTTTGCTCTGTTACTGCTAATCGAGAATTAAATATTAAATAAAACGTTTGAAATAATATTCTTAACATTTGCTTTTTGAAACGTAACTTGCTGATGTCATGCTCTCTCCTCTGTCCTCAGCTGGTTGCTCCACGTCATTCAGACCGTCCTGCACATCCTGCAGGTGACTCTGGGATACATGCTGATGCTCTGCGTCATGTCCTACAACACCTGGATCTTCCTCGGGATCGTGGCAGGCTCCGTCCTGGGTTATTTCATAGCGTTCCCTCTTCTGGGTCAGATACCGTTTGGTCATACGAAACTGTCATAAAGACGGAGAACAGCTGGTTTTTGTGTTGGTGCAGTCCGAGAAGGCTACGTGCTGGATGCTAAATGCGAAAACTGTAGAAAACCGGCGATTTCTGACATGGAGAAAGTCCAGAGCAGAGGAAAAGACCAGAGGAAGTCCACGCAGACACAGGAAGAACATGCAAACTCCACACAGAAAGGACCCAGCTGGATTTGAACCCGGGACATTCTTGCTGTGAGGCAACAATGCTAAACACTAAGCCACCCTGCTGCACCGAAACATTATTTTAGTTAACTAAATGGTGTTTTGTTTTTGTAATTTTCCTTTCTTTTTTCCCTTCCCCTTTGACATGTCCTATTCCCCATGCTGTTGCTGACACGATGTCGTGACCTGCCTCTTTCTCCCAAGGGAGTTGGGTTTCCCTGAGAGGACATAATGTATGGGAGGCTTATGTTATCCCCGTCAAATGTTGCCCTCCTCCATGCCCAACCAACTAGCAGCAGCAAAGACTAGATGCTTCTGCCAGGTTCACACCCACAGATACAACCAGAGATATGACTACCGGGAAGCAAACCTTCATGTCAGTAGTTTTGGGGTTTATCCTCTTAGCAAAATGTGTCTCATCATATGTAAAAGTACAATTTGAGTAGACATAATTTAACATATCTGTGACTTTGGGACAATGTACATAGTTTCTTAGTATTTCCTCTTTTTAAAATGAGCATCATGTGTTTCCCTCAGACTGAATTTTTCACATTTTTTTTCTTCCTTCTTCCACAAACTCTCAGCCAGAAACTTTTATCTTTCAAAATGTTCAGCTTTACAGATGACGTGAGTTTCTTCACGTCATCTTTCATACATTTCAATATCTTCCATTTTTATAACTTTTTTAATTAAGAAATGAAGACAAAGAAATGTACAAAATTAACAAATGAGGTAGAAATGTATAGGCTGGCTTTCATCCCGTCACAGATGACATTACTGCTTATGTCACATTGTCTGCAACGTGAAGCAGCAGGAAGAAGATGTACATTTTCTCCTGGAAAAATGTGGGTGGTAATTCATAAAACACGGTGCCAGGCTTAACATGTTGTATCGGGGAATATGACGTCACTAAACCACGTTTCCCTCATTCTTAAATCTTTCACTTGTTTTATCATTTGCATTGAAAGGGTATTGCTATGCTATTTCCTTATTTGCGTGTCAGCTAGGCTGTTCATAAAACACACCATCATGCAAAAATTCACACCCATTTCAAACAGATGCTACATTTCATCAGTATAAAATCCGGCTGACGTGGATTTTATTGTCTTAGGTGTTTTTAAATGAGTTAGTTATCAATAAATTTGATATATTTGGCTATTGTAGTTGCTCTCTGTTCAAAATAGCTGCTTCCTTAGGCTCAACCTCTGTGTTTCAGAGGTCCACTGCTGGGACTCCCTGTAGTGTGTGGATTCCTCCTCCTCCTCCTTTCCTTCTCTGCCCTTTTTCCATTGTTTTCCACTTTTTTTTTTTTTTTTGACACTCCAAAGGCATTCTCGTTACCTCTACAGTACAGCATTGACAGTTTTTGCTATATTTTCTCAGAAATGTTTTGTTTCGCAGTTGCAGTATTTCTGCCGAACAGCTGTGAATTGTTCATCTATCTTAAATGAAAGCTCAAAAGCAGATAATGTAGGGAGTGTTTTTTTGTTTGTTTGTTTTGGTTGCTATGACACCATTGAGGCAGTATTTTAATGTCAACATGTCATATCTGATTGTCATTGGCTTTTACTTGGGACACGCCTTACAGCAACACCATGGTAATGAGATGTGTGTGTCCTGAATAATTCAATGGAAGCGAATCAGCGCTAACTGTGGTGTAGTTAGCACTTTTAAATAAACAAGTTTAAATACAGGAAATAAATAAATGAATAAGTCTTTCTATCTAAGTGAAAATATCCTTGGGTAGGCCACC
>VXCM01002318.1:0-48218 GCA_014773175.1 Lucifuga dentata
TTCCTATCATAGTCCCAACATTCAAAGTCCCTACTCTCATCCCTAGACTCTTGCCTTTCCTCTTTTAAAAGTCCTTTTCCAGCGTGAGCCACTAAAATAAAATCCAATAGAAAGCCAGGTAATTAATATGTCGTACATTTAGTATAAACTACTGTAATACACAATACAATAAGGACAGGCTACCATAGTAAGATAAAATTTATTGCAGGGCTGTTGTACTGTATTTATTTTATAATATATGAGGTCTGGTTACCTGTATACCACCATTATCGTGCAGCAGAAGACATGCTGCATCATTGTTCCTTGTCGTCTCATCTCTAAGTGACTGTTTCCTCTCCTGATGCAGATGCAGGGCTGTTTGGGGCAAAAACAGATTCTGACCCATTTGCTGAAGTTGATTGTGAGCCAGATCCATTTGGGGCTGACCCTCCAACGAAATCCCAGGTAAATGGTAGAGAATCAGCCAGCCCAGAGATGTTTGACCTGTCCCGACTTGCTCCCCCGCTCAGTGCCCCACCTACACGTGTGTGTCGGACCCCAGAGGCCTTCCTAGGACCTACTGGAGCCTCACTAGTCAACTTGGATGCTCTGATACCCCCCAACCCCCCGACCAAAATACACAACAACCCCTTCCTCTCAGGTGATGCACAACTACTCAAGCACAAATACCCGCATACAGCATATGTCCTGTACATACTGTGATATTAAATGTTTTCCAGCCAAAAACCCTGTTTTTCTTTCTAGGTTTGAGCGCTCCATCTCCCACCAACCCATTCCACTGCGACCAGCCTCGCCTTTCCCTAAACCAAATGCGCCCAGCCTCCACCTCTCCACTGCCCCCTCACATGCTCTCTTACAGCCCTTCACTACCCCTTCCTCTGCCTCACCAGCCCTCTGTCCTCCCCTCGTCTCTCACACAACCTCCTGCTGGCCTCCTGGACCTTCCCTCCAACCTTCCTCAGCCCCTGCTTCCCCTTTCTCCGAGGTCAGCATTACACATACATACACAGACACAAACACAAAGCCACAACCCCTTCCTCTGAGATTCCTTTGTCCAATGTCCCTGCTTCAAACTCTGAACTGCAAAGGGGGACAATGGAGTGAACTCTTTTATTTTGAATTTTGATTAATCTATGCCTGACCAGATTCTGGATTAAATGACACTAGTTTCAACAAGACTTTCCAACCTGAACTGGAATTTAGATCCTGGTATGATGTCAGTGTGCACTGAAATGGATAAATCATGACTGGATCTATTTGTCTGTCTAAAGACTCATCAGCTGCTATACCTTAAATCAAGTAGTGCACACACACACACACACACACACACACACACACACACACACACACACACACACACACACACNCACACACACACATACATACACACACACACACGTACACTCAGGTGTGCTTAAGAGTGCATAGATACAAAGATTATGCATTTACACAGACAGACGTGCACAGATGCACATGCACCCATCAACACTTGCAAAGACTCAAACATGCACCCGTGCAGACACACACCATCAGGCCATCAGACTAACAGGGTGTATCTCAGTAGTCTCACGATGCCTTTCCACTCAACAGTGACAACTCTCAGCACCCTCTGACTATAGAACAATAAACTTTAGATGACTAGCATGACAACAAACATGTTCTTGATTGTAACGCCTAATGTATGTCGACCATCATTCACCAGGATCCTTATTGTTGCTGCTTCACCGAGAGCATGAATGCACCCCTGTGAGACACATCACAATCCATAAAAGCCAGACCTTACTGTCTCAATCTGAACCTAACCAGATCACTGATTGCACCCTAGAACCGCGTGCCTGTCTTTACAGCTGACCCACAATGCATTCTGGGCTGATTCATGTTGGTGCAATTGAGGAGAACCTCAGGGAGAGCACTCTGTCCCTCCTCCAACAAGGCTTAATAATAGTCTGCAGCTGACTGATTTCAAAAAAAAAAAAAATGNAAAAAAAAAAAAAATGATAGGTTTAAGGACTTTTTCAGATATGGTAGAAACTTAGAGATGAAGAGAATAAATGATAGAGGAGGGGGGAGCAGAGGAAAGATTAATATCCATAAGGTAAAATGATTAGAGATTTATAACTAATTTGGGGAGAAGTGCTTCCCTTTTTCTCTGCTCCGTATTCACTTCTGTGTTACAACCAAGAGAAACAGTGAGAAGAAAAGAGTAGATGTTTGATCATCGCTGCACTGAACCTGGACATGAATGTGAAATGCCTAAATACACTCACAGGCTCGGTACATATGTATTTAATAGAATGGTACCTATACAGTATTATGAAATATAATGAAATATATACAAATAAATTATGGTGTTTGTATTATAAGTTTGAAGGTATTCAGATGATTGATTGTTTATTCATTACATTGTCATACACACATGAAGGTGCCTAGTCTAAATTGGTTTATATGACATAACATACCAAAAAGATTTACCATACTAACTCAGATATAGCAGAAATATGATTGTGATTTACTTTCCATCCTTCAAAAACTGAACAATACAGAATATAAATTTTCTAAAACACAGCACAAATGTGTGTTTAAATCACCCAACTAAAAGAATTGTGTAGTTGCAAACATAATTCTACTATGAAACACAATTCTTCAACACTAGTTTCTCAATCCTGATCCTCGGGACCCACAGCACTGCATATTTTCCATCTGCCCCAATGTACCCACATTTCATTTTGCGAATTAGGAACTGGGAGTTACCAGCTCTTGACCAGGTGAACACACCTAATTTAGCTAATCAGGGGGTCTGTACAGCAGGGTGTCATGAAAAAAATATGCAGTGCTGTTGATCCTAAGGACCACGGATGAGTTTCAAAACCTTAGACACGTCATGTGGTAGATGTACTATGGAGGGTCAAGAGGTTTTAGGTTTTCAGCCCAACCAAAAACAATACACCAGCTGATTTCCATTTCCATTTCCATCATCTGCTGCATAATTTGGTTGGACTTGAAACCTCCAGCCTCTCTGCCCTTCACAGCTATGTCTTAGACATTTAAACACTGCGCAAAGGAGAGAAAAAAGTTGGTGATGTGCTCACTGGCCACTAGATGGTAGTATAGACATAGTGTATGCCTGCCTGTTTTCACACTGGTTTTCTTTCTAAACATACAGTCAATGATTATGTTGCACCTCAGATACAATATGAATGCAATCATCTATATGATAGTGCTAATACTATACTATAGTATACTATAGTATACTATACTAATCACTTTTCAGTGGAACCACACTGTAGCAATGAGAGTATGTCATTTTTTCAATTTAGCCATACCCTACAGCAGCCAGTTTTACTGATGGGTTCTCCTTGACTCATTACAAGTTCAATAAAATCTAGCTTTATACAGAAAACATGTTGGGATGTCCTGTTTTCATTTGCCACACTTCAACAAGAAGGTTATTTAAAGAACAGGAGGACACAGTCAGACAAGGGTACCTCATTAGGAAGCTTCCTATAGATATTAATGCAGTGGGACACCATTTCAGAGGTTTGTAGAATGCTTCAGTACTCTTCATTATGACACACTGTTCTATGAAGCATGCCTATGGGACTGTGGATAAAGGAGCAGCATGTTTAATGAGGAAAATCCCAAGTGCTTTCAAAATATAAATATTACAAATGGCCATCTTTGTGGCATCACTGAAAATCATTTTATTTGCATTAAGTTGTGGTTAAACCTCAGAAGAACAGAACACATCATCACATTCTGTAAACAAAGAACTCTGCTGTAAACATCTTTGTTCCCCTTGATTTGTTCTTCCCTCTCTCTCTACACACACACATAGAGGCAAACACAAAGAGTAAAAGGCAAAGACACACATACAATGAACAAGACTAAACCCTGCAAGCATTTTCTAGAGATTACACCACACACTGTATGAAAGTGTTTAACAGACAAACATTCTGATGATTTTGCTTTTTGTAGTGTGTGCATAAAATGTTAAATTTATCCTGATGATTGAGCTAAAGGAAAGGTTGTGGGTATTTAAAGCAAACAGGATTATCATCTGAGGAACATAAATTTACTATGCAAGTGTCATGGCAACCTACCAGTTATTTCTGAAGACATCCTATGTACAAACTTGACATTTTGGCCTATGGATGAGTAAGAATGTGCTCTGTAAATTCTGTATGTTTCCCCATTTGATGCTTAGAGGTAGAAAATGTGGCCTGGTAGTGTTATGAGCAATAATGTCAGAGGATTATTCAAGATTTAAGATTCATCCTCTGGGGAACATAAAATACAAAACGTATTTCATGGAAATCCAGCCATTCTTCAGTCTAATCAGATTTCAATAACAACATGCTGCCATCCTCCACTGTCAACATACAGTAGATCTGTCTGTATTGTGTATGGGATAAATTAAAATGGTGAAGAACTCTCAAAATTTAAGTTTCCTCTGAGAAAGGTCAAAAATGCACAAATCTCTGAGTGAAAGTAAATTAATCAAGAAAATCCAATCATTCAAAGACACAGACAGACTCACACATTTTCTTTCTCTTTAATGTCTGACATTTCTATCTAAACAAATCAAGTGCGGTCTAAATCTGATCACAGATCTAAACAGCTGTCAGACCTCCAGATAACTCAACTCTTAGGCGTTTTGCACACTTGAAATACAACATCGGCATATGGTGTTGATTTGGTGGAAGAGGCAGTGTTCCTTTTGAGTTGCTCATGTACAGATTAAAAAGTGAAGCACTGTGAGAACAGAGCCGAGCGGAGAATATTTGTTGCTGTAAAAGTGTCCATAAAGATATCAGAGATCCAGTGAGTGAGTGAGTGATGCAGGGAGCAGGACAAAGATCAGGCTCACACTCCACCCACAGTGACAACAGACTCCGAAAATTCATAACCTCATTCTGAACCTCTAAAATTCAAACATCTTAATTTTAAAATCACATTTTAATAGCTTATTGATGGCAGACTGCTGTCATCCATCTCTGGTTAGCTGGAGATTAATCTAGTTTCCTTCACAGACCCTGCAGATGTAGTAAATGGATGGTTTCCTTAAAGGCAAAAAATGTCTCAAATGACAAAAACAATTAATAATGCCTTTGTCAGTGTGCTTCCCCCCCCCCAACACACACACACACACACACACAGACAAAAGAGTCGCACAAGTACAAAGTCATGCAGCAGCCTTAGCAGGTGTTTGGTGATATATCTATGAAAGCAAAGAAATTTTGCACATGATTATACGTAACATGTATTGAAACATCAGATTAAAATCTGAATTCAGCCTCATTCTCCTGGAGTTGTTGTTCCTGGCCTGCAGTGAGGCTGTAGACCAACTCAGAGAGTAATTCTGAGTGATAAATTAATCTTGTAGCCTGATCAAGATGCTGCTGCAATGTGGGAACAATTACACACACACACACACACATTAAGTTGAATGGGTTTAGAATTTATTCTACATCCTCACTAACTACATCCTGTCTGAGTGAACCCCTGATTAAAGTGGATAAAAAAACCAATTTAAATCTGGGCATTTTTGGTAAAGGTATATTGGTAAGACATAACTTCTCCACTTTTGTAATTTTTAACCATAAACAATTTTATCAAGACAGCAAAGAAAAAGAACGACAAAAAAAAAAAAAAAAAAAAAATTATGATTAAGAAGACAGTTACTGTATAAGGAGGCTTGTCCTATTGAATTCTGACAGGTGGTTTTATAATTACAAGTCAAGTCTACATAATCCAGGATTTATTGTGATTATGTATAATGATAATACTATCATTTAACACTTTTACAGCTTTCAGTATTTTTTTTAATATGCATTTTTCTTGTCACACATTGTGTTGTTTATCCATACATGATTGGAATAAAATAACTGAAATGAAATTATCAAATCATCGTTCACCTGTTACATCCTCTAATCCTCAAGCTACATGCAAACCAGACCTTTTTAAGGCCGATGTAGTTTAATAGTTTATTCATTTTGGTCATTACTACAGGAGCTGTAAGTTTAAATGCACGTTAATCACTCAGAATGGCATGACATACACATGCATTTATGAGAGAGAGAGAGAGAGAGAGAGAGAGAGAGAGAGAGAGAGAGAGAGAGAGAGAGAGGGAGAGATTTCAGCTCATCCTGTTTTCACTCTTCACTATGACCACCCTTGTGTGCGGCAGCTGCCAATGTTAACATTAAAACACAGCAATCTGTTTTGCTTCAACACTACAGGAAAGCTGGGGAACGCTGTAACACACCATCAACACTCAAGAATTTTAATGACTTTAATAGTGCCCAAATGAATATTAAATACTGTAATGTTAGGATGTAAAACGGGCACGTGGTGTCCTGGAGAAGCTTTCACACAAATTCTTAGAAGGTACAATTAAAGTAAAAACACTACATTTGTTACCCAGATAATAATTTGACAGTTCTGAGGAGGTAAACGACATTATGCTTCACCATTTTGTCCAAGAACTTTAATGTAATAATATATTATTTTAAGATGTTTTCACCAATAGAAAAGACAGAATTGCCAGCAAAATACTGAAAAACAAACTTTAACTGTAAACTGAACATAGAAACAATGTATTTTCTTAAACATGTATTTCCATTGGTCATCTGCGTCGTGGGCGAGGTAGATGACGTCACAATCACAATGATTGACTCTCGCTAGAGCGAATCCGGTGTCTGTCCGTATTTTGCACGAGCCAATCAGCGCGTGAAAGTGATTGTTTGCGGAAGTAACGAAGCTGTTCTCGCGCGTTCTCATCAAGGCACGTTCGGACCTCACGTTTTCTAAAAAAGAAAATTACTTATACTGTTATTGAAACATACCATATACCTTTATAGTGCTGTTGGTTAACAGCTTATTAAACTACATGTACATAAGTAACTGGCTTATTAAATGTGCGTTTACTGTCATTTTAATTCACATGTAACATACTAGTTCTTGTTCTCGTTCGTCACCACCTGTCATTTTAAAATGTGCATTCATTACATGAGTATCGTTACTCATTATTATAAGTTAGCCACATATTAAAGTGAACGTCAGAATTGGTATAATGGTTTTTCATTGCCCAGATGAACAGCGGCTCCTCCGTGCACCGGAATGGGGGAGAGGAGGCTGATGTTAATCCGCCGAAGAGGCTCCGCACGACTGAAGATGGAACACTGGCTGGAAGAGAGGAGGCGGAGAGGAGCAGAGTCGATGTGGTGTGTATGTCAGCGATTTATCCCACCGACATAAAGCATGAGTGGTGGAAGATATATTCAAATCCTTTACTTAAGTAAATTAAAAATACTTTGTTACAAAGTCCTGCATTCTATTTTTTTTTTTTTTTTTNTTTTTTTTTTTTTTTTTACCTAAGGGTACACATGTATTAGCAGTAAGCTGTACTGAAGTATCAAAGGTGTAAGTGTTCGTTGTGATGAGTGATCTCTATCAGAGTACTAAATTGTTCATTAATAATGAAAAAAATCCTCAAAATGTGAGATGTCCAAAATCTGACATATAAAATGAAATCAGACTTGGATTCCCAAATTTCGTATTTCCATGGTTTCTGGTCAGTTGGGTTACCTGCTCATCTGCTATTTGAGATAGTTTTCTAGCACATTTGACTTTGTGTTCAGTAACCATGAGTCTATAAAGTTACTACTGACTACAGCTGTCAGTAGCTTTACTCATTTCCGTCTTCATTTCCTCCCTCTTCTGGTGATTTGCTGGTTGTCATGCATATAGATTGAAGTGTGTGTAGACTGACTCTTTGTGTCTTCTGTTCTCAGTCTATTATCATGCCAGTGTACAATGCATCCTGCTGGCTGGATGAGTGTCTTCAGGCCATATTACACCAAGACTTCACTGGAACCATGGAGCTATCTGTCTATGATGACGCAAGCACGGTAAGTGACAGTGTGTTTAAAAAGAATATGTTGTCTCAGAATGTCAGACTTCTGATGAATTTTAGTGTGTATGTGTGTGTGTGTGACTCAGGATGACTCCAGGAAAGTGGTGGAGGATTGGAGGGAGAGGCTGGAGGAAAAGGGTATTTCATTGGTGATGTCTGGCCACAACTCTGCTCAACCAAGAGGAGGTCAGCAGGTTTTTAAGTCAGTGTTTCCTGAAAATATTTATGTGGCTGGATCTGTATTAGGGTTGCAACTGTTATTTTGATTAATTTATTGATTTTTTTTTTCGTTTGTTTGTTTAATCATTTCATCTACACATTGTAATAAATTGTGACATATGCCTACCAGAAGTTTCCAGTGTCCAAAGTGATGTCAGATTTCTTATTTTGACTTAACAGTTAAAAAGCATAATAGGATTCAATATAAACCACTTGTTAAAATAGTATATTTATTCATTGATTGATTAATTTTGTCAATACTAATCTGTATAAAAAGATGATTATGGTAATGTTTACATAATGTGTGGGGAAAATGAAGGTAGTTGATCACAAATTAAATATCCCAGTCCAAATTGCATTTTATTGTTAAATTATGACATCAACAATTGTATGTAAACAGAGGGAACAATAAACACAATTCTCTCACAATAATCAAAAACACAGTCCTGTGCACAGACACAGACTTTAGAAATGCTACATGTTTATGTTCAAACAATTATTCAATGTTTTTGACCTTATTTAACTTCCATAACATTATCTATAAAATCTGCAAAACTCTGAAACATATTCATAGTGTTGCAGTCAATGAGAGACAGTGAAGTGAAGCTGATGTAGTAAATGCTGAATTTATATGATCAATTAAGCAGCTTTATAGCAGCAGTAAAAAACTACAGGCTTATTTGTCATGAACATATGATTGATAATATTTCTATGACATACCTAATATATGCTTTTCTTTCATTGTCATGATGATTAATTCATGCATTATCTTATTTGCTGTATTGCCACAAGTTTGCCATTCTGTCTTTCAGTGGGATATGCAAAGAATAAGGCAATATCTCAGAGTTGCGGACAATACTTGTGCTTTCAGGATGCGGTAAGCGTGTGTGTATTTGTATGTGCGCATGTGTGTGTGTGCATCAGACAAAGCTTCGTTACAGTAGCCAGATGCCTTTCACAACATACCCAATAAGCTAATTACAGTATATCAATTTACATATGTACTCACACACACACACACACACACACACAGATGACATCAGCAGCCTAATGACTGTCTGACAGACCTGTCTGAACACATGACTAATGACTTAACAGTAGTGTATTGTATGTTATATATGTTTTCTTTGTGTGTATGCGTACATACATTAGCATTCATACAGTAGCAGCTCTGTCGTTGCTTCTCTGAAGACTGAATTGTTAAAAGTACAAACAGACACAAACACAAATGTGTTAAAGTTAAAGATGACTTCAATTTGTGATCTATATTTGCTTATATTCAGATTTTTCAAATTATTATTTTTAGTCACAATGTATCACAGTTAGTTTCTAACAGGGGTTCAAAGTAATGCGCAGTTTCTCCACAGAAGACAGATTACTTTTTCAAAATGTTGTCATCTTCTATATTTTCTGTTATAATAGTTACAGTGCTTGACTACAAGGCACTCTTTGTGTTCACATGTGCCTTTTCCTCCTTAAGCATTCATCCTTTGCCTCTATATTTCACAGCTTCCATTCTTTTTTCATCTCTACTTTCTTTCTCTCTTCAGAAGAATAGTATCTCTTTGTTAGCTGATATTATGCTGATACTAACTTTGAAATTTCTTTTTGGCCAGTCCTAATTTGTCAGAGATGTTGTATGCTTTTGATAGTAACTATTCTGCATGGGTTTGAATGGATACTGTGTGTATTACAGGATGATGTTATGTTGCCTCAAAGGGTTCGTCTGCAGTATGAAGCATTGGTCCTCCACCCAAACTCTGTAAGTTCTCACTCAGGTATTAATTTCCTCACTTCCTTCCCTTTGCTGTGCCTCACTTACGGACCTCCTTCACTCTGTTTGTACTTATTCATTCACGTTCCCTTCATTTTAATCACCCTATCCCTACATTCCTCAATTTTCTTACTTACCTGTTGTTCTTTTACATATGTTAAATCAACTGTACTTTATATGTGAGTGTGTTTTGTGCATCTGTATGTATGGATGCAGATCTGTATGATCACAAATATATCAGTTTGATTTAGGTTTAAGGAGAACCTGAGCACTGTAAGTGTAATTAAAAGCAAAAATATTCACACTGTGTGTGTGTGTGTGTGTGTGTGTGTGTGTGTGTGTGTGTGTGTGTGTGTGCGTGTGCGTGCGTGTGCGTGCGTGCGTGTGTGCATGCGTCTCTGCATTTGGCATGCAGAGCAGAGTGAGTATCCAGTGTTGATGCTTTCTGTGGCCTCTCAGGTCAAGGGTGAAGGGTCGTGTGTGTGTGTGGGAAGTGAGGGAGACAAAGTGGAGACAGCAGGCTTGCAGCCCTACACAAACAGCCGGCCCCTTTCTATCACAGATTTGATTTTTTTTTATATATATATATGGCTTTATACTCTGGATAAGGATAAAAAAAATATTGTCCACTATTTTGTCTTTCAGTTTCTCTGCTCTTTATGCAAGCCTGTCTTTACTTCTTGTCAAACTCAAATTCTATTCAGGTTCCCGGGTTTGACCTGCACCCTCCAAACCCTGGAAGATATGGTATGACTGGTGTGATTCCAGTGTTTTTAGACTGATGCTAAAGTAACATTGTTATGTCAATATTTAATCATCATAATATCATAGTCATACTTAATATACAAATAATTGGATACGAATAGAATTTTGAGCATTTAAGCATAAATCCATGGGTGATGTTGTGAAACTGTTAAAGTATCATGTGTAATGTTTTTGACCACTAGTGGCGCTGTAGAGCAACATTTACTTGAACAACTCTGCATATTTCATGTATCTTGTGTTCTACCAGCATCTGCATGAGAGCATGCAGTCGGTCTATACCAAAGTTATAGGCACCCTTGATTTAATACATATATATATATATATAATTTTATGTATTATTGTTTTATATTATTTTATAATTATATATATATATATTTTATATATAATTTTTTCTAAGAGTTTATTATTTTGCAAAATCCATCTTCACTTTGCAGAATCCTTTACATGTGCTTAAGACACAGTACTTTACACCCTGCACAGTACATGCGTACAATGAGCATCATGTGTCATTTTTATGCATATCTACTCACTGCAGGGGTGCTAATGTATGCTAACAGTCGACTAATAATTAGTCGTAAATGGTTCTACTTACAAAACAACAGATGAAGAAGACCATATTCCAATATAAACTGTTCAGTTTTCAAAGCATTCAAATACAGTTTAACAAATGTTTAATGAGGTAGAAAATGCATTCCTTATGTTTGTTAGGCTGCAAGGATACTCACAGTGATAAACATTAAATGTATACAAATCCACATTTTTATTCTAACAGCTCACTGCCACAGCTTGAAGTGATCTTGGTTATTCATGACATTTTAACAGTGACTTAAAAACTCACAAGCTACAGTACTTCTGTGGGAGGAAACTGCTTATATCTTTCAGCAGATGTTTTCAGTGATTCTCAAAGGGCAAAATGTTTACTATGCTCATAAATATCTGCATGTGTGTGCTTTTTAATGGTAGCTGATTGGCTGTAGAGTTCAGAGGGTTCCAGAGGGATCAACAGAGCGTTACACTCGCTGGATCAACACTATCACCCAGGACCAGCTCAGTACCCAGGCAAGTAGCTTGGTATGTGTATTTATGTGTGTGGGTGTGGGTGTGGGTGTGTTGGTGTGTGTATGTAGCTCTGTGTAAGGGGTCATGTGCCAGGCAGCAACCAGGTCAGATAGAAACAAGATACGTACCTGCTGTCTACACTTTCCACGGAAATATGACAGTGGATTAGACAGAGGACACATTACACATCTCTCTCCAACACAGTCACTCCAGAGGAAGTAGGTCACGGTGCCATGAGTCAGATGAGGGCAGTCAATAGTGGAAACTATAGGAAGTGGAAAAAAATATGCATTGTGCAGGCCATGAATGTTATGATAAACAATGAAGTACTCAAGGCATATTATATTGAATATTTTGGTTTCAATTCAGCATTATTCAGATGCATACTTCTACTGTAATTCTTACTTTAAGCACTGGAGTGAAAGTAAACATCACTACTTTTTTGCGCCATTTTAGTCTGTTCTTTATAGTACATGGGTTTATATTTACATGGTTTTGTTTTTATTTGCTGTTTTATATCCTCCTTTAATGCTTCTTTGTTTTTATGTCTTTGTAATTTGATTCCCCACGTATGGCTCCTGTTGCACACCTGGCCAATTTGAGGAGAGGGAATCTGTCTTTGAATTGCCTCTGCTGAGGTTTCTTCCTTTTTCCCCCCCTTTTTTAATCTTCTGTGATAAGATTTTTTTTTTTTTTTTTTTTTTTTTTTTTTTTTTTTTTTTGGAGTAGTAGTTATTTTGTTTTTGCTTTTGTTTTTTGTTTTTTTTAGAGTTTTTTAGATTTTTTTTCTTATTTTTTAGAATGACCTGGACACTCTCTCTCTCTCTCTCTCTCTCTCTCTCTCTCTCACACACACACACACACACACACAGTCTGCCTTAGCAGACATTCCAGGATATTTATATGATATTAGATTTCATGAAGAATGAAAGTGAATCACACATAGTCTGCAGGCCCAAGTACAGCTCTTTTTCTTTCCCCTTCTCTTCCTTCCTTTTTGTCTTTCTTTGTTTTCTGGATAAAGAAACAGAGCCTAACTAGAGTTAAACCAGAGATTTACCCTAGTACTTGTTCGAGTGGAGTCGTTATGACTGGAGAGTTCAACCTTGAATGTTCATCTGAAGGACATTAGATATGATTATTTCTCTCTCTCTCTCTCTCTCTCTCTCTCTCTCTCTCTCTCTCTCTCTCTCTCTCGCTCTTCCCCCCCACTCCCTGATTTCCCAGAAGCTATTCTTATTCATCTTATTCATGCTGTTGGCCACTGCCTGCTTAGGCAAAATGTTGCAATATTACAACAAAGATATACATAGGTGGACACAAACACACATTCTCATGCTCATACACACACACACACTTATTTGGGTGTCCAGCTATTGGCCTGGCTGAATCCAGATGTTTTCACAATTTTCTTCATCTGTGATGCAAATCAATTATACAATAGTATCCCACTTCAACCAAAAGCAGGGCGTGCAATTATACACACACGCACACACAAGCCTGTATAGTGACATCATTGTAATGATCAGCTTGGAATGATCCTTAGATTCTGAGTCAGGAATACATCACTCCTGTTAAAACACACATACACAAGGAAGTAAGTACATGAAAATGGGGTGGAGGGGAGGGGGATAATAAGACAAATTAGTTAAGGGATGCAAGTGTAAAAAGAAAGAAGTGAGCTTGGTGTATTAAAGAGTTTGCAAATCAGAGAAAGAAGCCAAAACAAAGTCGTTAGTCACAGATCAGCACAGAGAGGATGGAGGCGTGTGTCCTTCCGCTACATTTCTCGGAGTGAGTGCATGCTGTCTGCAACATTAAAATTTATTTTTTGACCAGTCCATTTCCATTTGACTGTTCCCCTAAACCAAACGGCAAAATTCCACCAGCCATCCTGGTCAGGTTTGGCTGTGGATGTTTAGTTTTCTGTTCTAACCATGACTGTCACTTCCTTTATGTTTAAAAATCAGCTTGGTTGATGGAACTCTCAAAAGGGCTTATCTGTGTTTAGACTAGCTACTACAGCAAGAGAAATAAAAGGTGAGTGTGTATGAATGAAGTGCTGACTTGCCTTATCTCCCATATGATTTCTAAAATTTCATTTTATAAGTTCTATTCTTTCTCAGGTCATTTGCTGTGTATGTTTTCCAAAATCAAGCTTTTTTTCTATTTTTTCCAACCACATCATTGGTTTTTATGTGTTCAGAGTTGTGGAACACATCGTGTCTACTCAGAGTTACTCACAGTGACTAAAGTTCTATGAATAAGCATCCGCATTGACTTTCTCCCAAATGCAAATGGAGTGATGTGTTATTTCTGGATGACATGAGCCCCGTGTTTGTTTTGACAGTGTGAACTGTTTGATGTCTCAGGTTTACACCTCTCATGGACCCACAGTGATCATGCCAACATGGTTTTGCTCCAGAAACTGGTTCCTGAAGGTTGGATGGTTTGATGAGGGAGGCAAGGTGAGAGCCAACAGTGACATTTCTTCCAGCCAAACCATGTGTGTCCCCATTCGTGTTCTTCCTGCTATCATCCTTCCCTTTACTGTCTCTTATAACTGACTCCATATTTCATATCCAGCATTGAATTGGACCTGAAAAGTTCAACCCAAGCTGAACTCAGTCCAAAACGCTCTGTCTGAACCCAAAGCAAACCAGCAAATTTTGAACCTGATTAACTTTTGCCCATTTGCTCAAGTACTGAAATTCAATTTAAAATAGTAATACTTCTTAATTTCCATTTTGACAGACTTTATCTTCTCTCTACTTACTGCATTTAGTTACTAGTTCAGAAATTGGACAAGCTCGTAAAATGTTACAGATATCGCCTTTCTTTTCTTTCTTTTTCTTCCCTTGTCCTTCTGTCTCTTTTATACCTTATTTCCTTCCTTTTCTCATTCCTTCCTTCTATATTTCCTTCTTTCCTTTCTTGTCTTCCTTTTCATTCATTTCTCCCTTCTTGTCTTTCATATGTCCATCTTTCTTTGCCTTTTCTTTCTTTTCTTCCTTCTTTCATTCTTGACCTGACCTAAAAGCATGAAAATCTTAAACACAGATAAAAATTTCACTGACAGTGAAACTAAACTCTACTCTTCTTCTCAATGGGTATTTTTAATTTAGCTATTTTATTATAAATTTTAGTATATTTAATAATAATACTAATAATCATTCCATTTATATGGCACTTTTCTAGATACTCAAAGTCGCTTTACAATAGCTAGGCTGAGAAAAACCAATTGATAAATAAATAAATAAATAAATAAATAAGAAAGAAGAGGGATCATTGGAGGAAAGCGAGACTGAAGAGGTGGATTTTGGGAGCCTTTTTGAAGGTGGACAGGGTGTTAGCTTGGTGGATGTGCATGGGGAGGTTGTTCCAGAGGGANCCTTTTTGAAGGTGGACAGGGTGTTAGCTTGGTGGATGTGCATGGGGAGGTTGTTCCAGAGGGAGGAGCAGCAGCAGCAAAGGCACAGTCGCCCCAGGCCCGGTGCTTGGTCCTTATAGTTTTATATTTCCATTAATGCTGCTAATTTGAACAATTACAGTATAATTTACTTCTAATGGAGTGTCTTTCCACCGCGGTATTTCTATTTTTGCTAAAGGAAACAGTACGTCTGATTCAGATCAGATCTCAGGCTCTCCTGTTCTCTGTCTCTCCTTAGGGAGTCCCGGAGGACCTGCTCTTCTTCTACCAGAGTCTTCGTCAGGGAGGGGGCGTGGCCAGAGCCGACCAGTACCTGCTGGTCTACCGTTACCATGAGAACGCCGCTACACACTGTGTGATGGAGTAAGTCACATCATAACATTGCCACCTGCTCAGCTACACACACACACACACACACACACACACACACACACACACACATACACGCATGCACAAAAATACTTGGACATGGTGTTGATCCTCCACCTACTCACAGCTGCACACTGGCATCCCAAATACTCTGTGTGCGTGCGCGCGTGTGCATGTGTGCATGCATGCATGCGCTTGACATTATTTCTCTCCTTCCTGGTTGTTAAACAATCATTCCCTCTCTTTCTCTTTCCTTCAGTTACACACACTCTCTCTCTCTCACACACACATACACACATACACACACAAACACACAAAAACTCCAAGTCTTGCAATTCTCAGAATCTGTTTTTGGAATTCCACTCAGTTTCCCAGCATATGAATCACCAGTTTTCTTCTCTCTGTGGAATGTTCAGTATCTCTTAGACACGGTTGGGAGGGAATCCAATGTTGTTGGGAACAAAAAGTGTTTGAGATGGTTGTGTGTGTGAGTTAGAGGGCTGACATTCCCAGTGTGGTGTGTGTGTATGTGTGCGTGTGTGTGTATGTGTTTTTGGTTACTGAGGGGGGAGATTGTCGGGTCTCACACATGCAACGGAAAGCCTCAATATACAAAAAAACACCATAGAGAACATCTTTCCTACCTTCCTTTTCCTTACACCACCCTCCTTCTGAACCCCTCTTTCCTGTTATCCCTCCTTGCTTTCCGCCTTCCTTCCTTCCTTCCCTGCATCTGTCAACTTGACCATATATCTGCCCTTGTTGACGCACTCCTTCACTGATCATTCTCCTCTGTCTTTATCTCTCATCTATTTTTGGAAGCCTATTTTAAGTTTGCCTTGCCTATTTTCCACTAGCTCCCCTCCATCTCCCTTCCCTCTCACTGCCTACCTACTTCTTCTTACACACATACACACACATACACACACACACACATACACACACACACAGATATGTAATTGTAGATGGACTGTATGTGAGGTGAGAAAGTTAAGATGGTACCAGAGCATGGTACCAGATGGTACTGAGATTAGAACCTTTCTAAAACAGAAAGGCAGTGTTTGTAAGTGTGAGTGTGTTTGGATCAAAGTGTGTCCCATTATAAGGGTCTTTATGTTAATGTATATGTATGTGTGTGTGTGTGTGTNGTGTGTGTGTGTGTGTGTGTGTGTGTGTGTTCCTGCACATACAGCATATCAGAATGTGTTGATCTGCAGGATATTAGTGGTCTGAAGGCTTCGGTGTGTGTATGTGGATACATGGTCTAGTTTACACTGCTTCTCTGCTGTTATTGCCACGCTTTGGAATCAAAGCCTGCGTGGAGAATATATGGCAACACAGTCAGGAGACCACCCATGTTCTATGATGGTGGTGGGTTAGAGTTTATTTGTCAAAGGAGGCCCAGTGTCAGAAGACGAAAAGTAGAGTGCCTCTTATGAATGTGTTCATATATTTACTATCAGTGCATGTGTGTGTGTGTGTCTGTCTGTGTGTGTGTCTGTGTTTTGGGAGGTAAACATGACTAGAGGATGTAGACATATATATGAACGTAAAGGTGTGTTTGTGAGCTCTGTGCACATATATGCATATCAGTCAATGAGCCACAGGAAAATAAACCCAGAACAACAGAGGCTGTTTTTCTGTCCAGGAAGCAGACAGCAGCTTCACTGATTATAATTTTTAATAACTGGAGTGAGTGTTTTTGAAAGATGAATTTTAAAAAGAGTCTAAAGAGTTGTGAACATTACGAGTATTGAAATTAATTTTGTCCCTTTTTGCTCTACTGCAGCAGTGGTCAGCCTAGACAACTGAATGTTCCTTACTGACTGATGGACTGAGACACACGGTTTCCAAAAACTAAATTTGAACACTGAAAAGCTTTCATGTAAAATTTGCTGTCACATTAAGTTGTGTTAGAACAGACAGTGTGTATCTAAAAAGCTGCCAGTTATTTTACCGCAGCTATTGGAGGCAACAATAATATTAGACATATACAAATATGCTTTGAGCCTGCAGGTTTATCCTCTCATCCCATCCACATCTTTCTTCCAGGGAAACCATTTGGAAGCTGCGAGTGGACTTCCTGCAAGAGAGAGTTCTCAGCCAATGGGAGAGCTTCACTATATGGAATGCTGGGAAACAGGGACGGAAGTTGTTCCGATGTCTGAGCCCGACCAATCAAAAGAAGGTGTGTGCAGCCTTCCATGAGTCAGATGTGAGAAACTAACCAGCAGATGTTTTGAAAGTGTTTTCATTCTCTCACCAGATAGAGCTGGTGGAAACATCGTTGTGGTGTTATGTGGGTGTTTCTCAGCATTTATCTCCATTCTGATACATTTATCAGGTCAAGGCTTTCTGCGATGTGGATGAGAACAAGATCCAGAAAGGCTTCTACACATATGAGGAATCCAAGGTGAGATGAGTCACTTTGCAGGTTGATGGTGACTAAATGTCTCAGACACTGTAAGCAGGGCTACAAACCAGCTTCAAAGCTGTGACTCATCATGGCTTTCAATGGCCTCATGGTCATCCACCTATTTTATACCAGTGGATTTCTTTGAAATCAGTATAAATTGTGACCAAGTGATGTGGTTTGTTAAAGGAATCTGTTTGCCTGTCTCTTATGACCCTTTTCCAGGAAAGACCTAAGCCAAAGATCCCAATTCTGCACTACAAAGACGCTTCCTCTCCCTTCATCATCTGCGTTAAACTGGTAAGCGTGTTTGTGTGTTGTATATTTGCTGTGTCTGGCCATGTGTCCCTCAGGTCTGTAATCTAAGTTAATGGTATAATGATCAAGGGCGTGTGCCTGACATTGGACATAACACACATACAGGCAGAGGAGGCAGGCAGGAAATGGACAGAGACAGCAGCCTGATCTTTGATCACATGATGTTTGCATCTGATGTTTTCACCACTGCTCATATTTAATTTTGGTTTAAAATAATTATTTGCAGCGTTTAACATATATGAAATCCAGGGATGTACCGTATATATTTACCTTACAGAGCAAAGTTCTCTTTCTTTCGCTATTTTAGTAATAAACAATTGCATACACACACGTGCGCACACAGCTTCTCAGGCAGTAGAGTTAATTGCTTATTTATCACCCAGCAACATTCAGACATCAAATCTACAAGTGACCCCACCTATGGGGGCTCCTAATTGGTCAATTATGGGAATTGGGAATAGTAATTGACCAGTCTGAGGACAAGGAGACCTGGACTCAATCATTCTCTCTGTTTTTTACTGTGATATATATATCTACACATGCGCACGTGCACACACACACACTCTCACACAAACACCTGGACTCAATCACATGTTATTCACCCAGATGCCAAATGACTATAATCAACAGATATGCTGTTCATTTGACCTTTGTACATTTAACAAGTTTAAACACAATTTACTGTCACTCAGTCTAAATTGTCGTCTTTAGTTCTGTTCAGATTTACACTTTAGAGAACAGTGGAGACAGGAAGTGACCTTCAGAGATGAAGCAAATGTTTCAACTTAGCCAACATAATAAGTGAGAATGCTTCTTTGTGTTGCTGCTGACACTGCTGTTATTCCAGTGTTCTCCTTGCTGTTGTTTCTGACATGTTTGTATTTCGTGTCTAGGATATGACAGGAGGTGTTCTGGAAAAAAACCTCAGCTCCTTGCAGCTCAAAGAAGGAAAAGACTACTTCCATTTCAACTGACTGAGAAGAGAGGAGGAGTGCTACAGCTTTAACAGGGAGAGGAATGCAGAGGAGTGGAGTACTTTGCTACACACACAGACACACACAGACACACACACACACACACACACACACACACACACACACAAACTACAGGATAGGTGGGTGATAACAGGAA
Source organism: Lucifuga dentata (assembly GCA_014773175.1). Taxonomy (NCBI): domain Eukaryota; kingdom Metazoa; phylum Chordata; class Actinopteri; order Ophidiiformes; family Bythitidae; genus Lucifuga; species Lucifuga dentata. The sequence goes on from VXCM01002318.1 coordinate 19,394, forward strand.
AGAGTGAAGGGAACACCCTGGAATAGTTGGAAGGACAACACCAATATGAGGGAAGGAGGAGTCTCAACTTTTACATGTAAATGGAATTTTTTTTTTTTTTTATGAAAGGAGATGACTTTTTGAAAGTTCTCAAAATTTCACAAACAGCACAGAGGACACACACACATACATCACAGCTCTGATTTCCCTACTTCACATATGAGCCACAGCACTGGGGTTTTCACTGGTGATGATCTGGTGTCAAAGATGCTCAGAAAGTCGCATTTGGGTGCTTAAAGGACCATACTACTTATTTTGACATTTGAACCTAATATATTCAATTTTCATACATGTAAGGTTACTGACAATCATTTCCCAAAGCATACTACTGGAACGGTGAGTTTAAAAAAAATTCCTACCTTCCAGACGGTCATTGATTTCAGTTCATTCTGGTACGCTATTAAAATCAACTTGTTGATACTTGAAATGTTCTTGGGATAGATAATCCATCATCGCAAATAAGACATGTATTCAGATTTTTATTTTAGAAGTTACATAATTTTAGCATTTAAGCACAATAAAAAGCACAGAGTGAATGTATGTCTCCACTNTTTAGAAGTTACATAATTTTAGCATTTAAGCACAATAAAAAGCACAGAGTGAATGTATGTCTCCACTGCGGAATATAGTCCCAAAAGAAGACCTATGTTTATTGAAAAATTTAAACGACCGTGATTTCATAAGGCTGCATAACTATTAACAAGTGAAACATGGATTTTTAAGGTGGGTGTATCACTTGAATATTTGATTTTGAAAGATTAAGAGATTTTGCAAAATATCAGGAAAGCTGAAATACGGTTTTATCCCTTGGGAAATGGTTGTCAGTAACCTTATGTGAAAATTGAATATATTAGGCTCAAACATGCAAAATGGGTGGTATGGTCCTTTAAGACAATTGAAGAAACCATGAACCAACCTACTTGAAAAGTTCAGCATGTAATAAAAAGAAGTACAGACAGCAAAATGTACTACCAAGTGTCATTCTATTTAATCTCATCAGTCTCAAACCAAAGATTTGTGCAGAGTAAATGTATCATGTATTTGTTGTTTTATTTAAACTGACTTTTTAAAAGCTTCATCTTCTGTTATATTTAAAGTAGTATATGATTCTTTTTTAAACTTAAAAATGTCTCTATTAAGTTATTAAGGTTGCAGAAGTATTGTTGAGGACCTAGAATCAAAATCAGATTATTATTTTTTGCTGGTACTGAAAAATTTTGAATGACACCCAATAAGACTTGATGCTTGCCAATGTTGATCTTTGGAAGAATAAAATATTACTGTGTTTACTAATTCTTTTGTCTTTATCAACCTGTGCAGGGTCAGATTGGCCATCGGGAAAGGCGGAACTTTTCCTGGTGGGCCACAGCCATTTGTGGGCCGGTNCCCCCCCCCAACAACTTAAAGTCCCGGTAAAAATTAGCATCCCAATCCGACCCTGAACCTGTGTATTTGTTATAGTTAAAAACATTGATGCGAATCAAGTAGCATTTTTCTCTCCGTGGATCCTACACAAACTGTACCAAAGCCATACCAAACCAGACGTAATCTGTGCTCTCTGCACAGCTCAGATTTCATTTCCGTTCTTATTAATTTCATCCATGTATAGTTCTTACTCACATTTTTGCCTTTATTGCAGTAGAGACAAAAAAAATGTAAGTATTTAAAAGTAGGGCCAAAAAGTTGATGACTTCATCCAGTTTAGCTCAACTCAACATGGAGAGTGAGAAGCAGGCAGTCAGCTCAGCATGACTTGTATGATTCGGCAAACAGTTAAACATCTCACAACAGAAGATGCTACCGCTGTTTAAACTGTTAAGGATGGAATGGTTTATGATCGGAAACCTTATTCTGTTATTCTTTGCAGTCCTCTGATGCAATCAGCCAAAATCAGATACACACACACATTTTTAAGAAATGTACAAACATGGACACAGCTCATATTTGTTTTTCTTTCTCTGGGTCTCTTATGAAATCTAAAGAACAATAACCTCTTTAAGAGAGCACAGATCTGATACATAAACACACACAAAAAGTTTATTTTACCTCACAGAGTGTGGAGCGTTTCTGCCCAAAGGTAAACAGACCTTTCCCCACAAATCTCCCACTGGTGTTTCCTGGGTGGGAGAGGCGGTCTGCCTTACTGTAAGTCTGGCCACAGTAGTTTAAAACCTTCAGGGTGTCTTCAGCTCTGCCAAGAATTCCTCTTTTTAATTTTCCACTACCTTTTGTTTGTGACATACAGTAGCATAGTGGAGGCGGTGTATGGAATCACTCCACTGTGGTGGATGTTTGGGTTGAATCTAACAAGTTTGATTAAAGACTGTTTAGGCCTGATTTAAGTGTTTTAAATGAAAAAACCCCAGACACCACCTATCCCAGTGCAGTACAGGCGACAAAACAAAATGTCTACCTAACATTTTGTTTCCATCTACACTACACCCTTTTTGTGTATCTCTCCACACACACACACACAAAAACAAGAATGTCTCTTTAGCCTTTTCTCACAGAAGATGGAACATCACTGGCTTCAAATATTCATATAAGGCAGTGGTTTTTGGAATTCACTTTTAGATGATCATTGGAATGTTTCCTTCCTCACCATGGGCAGAACATATAGAAATGATTCTACCTGTATATCCTGACTGAGTGGTCAAACGTGATCAAAGTGACTTTTACAGAAAAAAAGTGACTCAGGGTCCTTTTCAAACACACCAACATGTAAAGTTGTTGAAATATTTACAAAGTACAGAGCTTGTGTGAAAGGAGCTTTTTGTCATGGATATGATTTCTTGGCAGATTTCAATTTATGGATGTCTTATTTCAGCTTTGTGTAGATTTTACCATCATTACATCATTTTAACTAGTGCAGTGCCTGTTCAAAACATGCCTGTTCGGAACGGACCGGACTTTAGGGTGTGCACCGCAGCCTGCCATAATTTTGTTCTGCACATCCTCTTGAGTAGCTTTGTTTGCTGTACAGGGTCGGGTTGAGACCGTACCCCCGGAGCATATGCTACCACACCCGGAGCGTATCCTGCCACACCCATAGTGTATCCTGCTGCGCGGGCTACTTTTTACCAGCACAGCTCAATTCGAGAACCACTCATCCAAACAACTTCACACTGCACATCCTTGGATACTGAGCAAGAAACCTGCCAAATATCAACTTCATAGATATTCTACACACATAGGGTTCTAGAGATATTGGTGCCACAGACAGGCAGACAGACAGATTGCTGTCTTTATAGTTAGATTTGTAATATCTGTTAAGCTTGCTGTTGAAAGTTAAATGAATCTGCCAAGGTTACAGCTTTGTGTGTTAGAATGGGCTTTAGAAGGAGCAGCCACTCGTTGAAAGTAGGTGCAGTCATGGCGCTGTAAGGTGCCATGGATGAATGTCCACCTAATGGGACATATATTTCAGAAGAGAATGAACCAAAGGGAGTCGTTTAAGTAAGACTGTGCGCTGTGTAAATATGCCATGACGCCTTTACCCACTCTGCCCTCATGATAAAGCATTTGGTAGATGATCAGAATGAGCTCTAATGGAGAATCTGTGGAAGTGGCTCTGAAAGAGAGTAAACAGAGCTTTACTCTGTGTTTACACTCCATCTCTTTGCAGACATCAAACCTGATAACACACACACACACACACACACACACACACACACAATGAATAACCCTGACCCCGCAGTCTGCTTGCCCTCACTGGTCAAATAAACCCACACGTGTGCAAAAATGTGAGCGCATGCTGTGTGTTTACTCCAACGCAGCTGATAAGAGAGTGATAAGAGTGGGTGTGTTTGGGTGAAGACAGCTCACAGAGGTCACACACTGAATGCTTTCATTCACCTGAAACTTTACCACATTCCTTTGTTTCATTCTCTCTCTCTCTCTCTCTCTCTCTCTCTCTCTCTCTCTCTCTCTCTCTCTCTCTTCCTTGAAACATTTTTATATGCAGGGTTTATGCGTTTGGAAAGGAGAAATTTGCTTGTAACTGCGAGGTCACTGGTTTGCATGTTTGGGTTTTGAAATTGTCAGTGGGAACAATAAACTGAATGAGTGACTTTTCCTAAACTGCTGCCAACCTGCCATTGAGCAAGGCTGTAATTACCAACAGTTCCAATGAAGCTGCTTAATAGAAGACTGTTCAGTTTGCTCCCTGGATAAATAAAGACTTAAAAAGTTTGTAACTTGTATATAACAAGGAAAAAATATTCATGGAGGTTGAAAGCACAGGGGTGTGTGTGTGTGTGTGTGTGTGTGTGTGTGTGTGAGAGAGAGAGAGAGACTCCATTAGGATGCAGTGTGTGGACAGACGGAGCGTTCCTCCTGTCAGGCTTCTTGAGAAGAGCCAGGTGACAGCAGGAGGATAAGGAAAGCAGGTCAGAGCCACTGCTGCTCTTTAAATACAGTGAAGGAGCACAAAAGGTCAAACAGCACATCAGCAGTCCAGATCTATTCTGCTCTGTGACAGGATTAGACTCTGGACTCATTCTGCAACCTCCAGCTCTCTGTGCTTCAATCTCTGTTGTGTTTTTGATGAAATTTCATACTTCTTAAGAACCAAACTGGGGGAGACAGTCATAATGACACAGGTGTGTATTTTTTTTTTTTTTTTTTTTTTTTTTTACAGAGAGTGTGTGGAAAATCTACCCACTTCTCTAAGTACATTGGTGGGTTGAAGACTCAACCTGCCTCACAGAAGACCTAATCCCCAAAACTTCCATGCGATAAATTTCAGAAGCGTGCTTCTGCAAAGCCATCACACTCAAAGGGCCAACACCAACTCTCTAACTGCTTCAAGGAAACCAGGGACCAGGCCAAAAAATAAATAAAAAGTTGTGGCTGCCAGTCACTTGCCAAGTCATCACTAAAACGTAAAAAGCTAAGACACATTAGTAATGAAAATTTGGTAGACTGGATTAAATGTTGGAGGTGATGCATCAGAGTGCAGTTTGAAAAGGACGTCTCCAGTACAACAAGATGCATCTGAGCATTCACATAATGTTATTCCAAGTGACACAACATAAATGGTGATGGCATCATCATTTCAAAAACTCTTGTTCTCAGACCTGGTGGATCTTGACCCTGTGACCACAAAGATTGGCAAAGAATGGTTCCTTTCATCATATGATGTACAGCAGTACACAAAGATAATTCTGTTTAGACCTCATTGGTCAGGTCCTTGTGGATCACTTATGGATATACTTTAAAAACAGCCTCCAAACCTGCCAACAACTAGCAGAAACATTGTCAAAAAAAAAAAAAACNAAAAAAAAAAAAAACAAGTCTGCAGTGTTTAATGCCATGGTAATTGACTCCCACTGGACTCTGAGCTGCTATTCCAGTTAAGATGGGGCTGTGTAAAGGAGGGTAAATACCTTTTTCTCAAGGAGAGAAAGTGTGTGTGTGTGTGTGTGTGTGTGTGTGTGTGTGTGTGTGTGTGTGTGTGTGTGTGTGCGTGTCGGTATTTCTTGAAATGCGTTACATTGCACTGGCTGTTCGGGGGAATGTGACGAGTCAGTAACGTGCTTGGAGTTCCGAGTGTTTTCTCACGGGAAAAGCCGTCCAGGAACAAAACGGCGTTTAGAGCACCTGTGTGACTTTTCCGAATATCAGGGGCCAATTCTTTCTTCCACGCGGAAAAAACACTCAAAGTAATACCCTATAACATTTGAGAGGAAAAACATTAATAAAAAAAAATAAAATAAAATAAATATAAATAATAAATAAAAAATAATAATAATTATATAATAATAATAATAATAATAATAATAATAAATGGGATATAAACTATGATGCCACCAAACGTAATTTTTAATAGTATATTTCATTAGGTGTTCGATCTACAGATCCAAAGGTACCAAAGCGTCCCTAAGACGGACAAACATGGATACTTGAACGAATTCAGTATCCATCATACTCACCTAATTTGATAAGCTTTTTTATTAATGTCATTAGCTGTGGAGGATTATTTATTTATTTATTTAGTTGTTTGTTTATTTGTTTGTTTATTAACAGCAAGACTTGTGTGAAACAACTATAAAAGTCCTCTAGAAGTGTATTGAGTTGGATGGAGCTTATCTTGGAAAAAATAACTCCTCTGAGCGCTTTTTCTGGCGGGCTCAAAACTTATCAGTCAACCCTCATGTTATATTATGCCCCGTAAGATGTGGGCGTGTTTTGGCCCGCTTTAGCAGCCAAGCATTAAATAAGACTATAAGGGTAAGGGTAATGTAGCTCAAATAATCCTGACAGAGTGGCACACATGCTGCAGTTACAGCAGGATGCTGTTTCAGACCTGCATGCTGCTTCAGTTTTCACTGCGATAATGTGATCCATCTGTTTGTAAAGCCAAACACACACTAGTGGGCACACGCACGCAAACACACAAACACAGTCTTAGTAATTTTTCTGTTGCTCTGTGAGTTCAGGGATCCTAACAACTCACACATACACACACATACACAACACAATATGAATGATTTAAGAAAGCACACTGGCAGATATTAGCTGAAACGACTAAAAATAAAACTTGAAAAAAAAATCATTGGCTGATTTTTTTTTTTTTTTTTTTTTTTTTTTTACATTTTACTCTAGTTGCATTTTTTTGTTTCACTTTGGTCACTTTTTTGTGTGATTTTATTATTTTTCTATAATTATTCTTTAGTGCTCACTTTTTCAAGCATTACTCATGGGGACCTTACCCAGCTTTGTTCTAGTAAATGCTCAATACAAATTAGCACTATGAAATGTTGGAAACCGGAGTTTATGCAAACTGTTGATTTTCCCTCTCTCTCTCTCTCTCTCTCTCTCTCTCTCTCTCTCTCACACACACACACACACACACACAAACGGGACTTGGAGTATGCGTAGGCGTGGTTTGGGACAAGCGCACGCTGCTGGCACGCGCCATCGGTGACGTGACGTGAAGCGGAGCGGCAGAAGTTTCGATCAGCTCCTCAGTTTGCTCCTGCGCGCACATACACGCAAACGCACACACCCCGCTTTTAAAACCTTTTGTCAAAATGTTTTTCTGCCACAGACACTGAATGCGTCATGTAGCCTGTTTACGCTGAGTATAGCATTCTGCATATCTCAGGATATCTCCCTGGCTGCGGTGCTGTCGGGGAGCGGGGCGCGTGGCTGGCCGGTGTGCAGGGTCCGGCGATCGGCGGGGCGGACAGCATGCTGTGGCCGTGGACTGCGCTCTGGATCCCAGCTGTGCTCCTCTGTCGGGCGGCGGCGCAGTATTCCAGCGACCAGTGCAGCTGGAGAGGAAGGTGAGAATCTGAACAAGCATCAGAAATCAATGCAGCTGCAATTAAAAACTAAACAAAATGCTAAGTATCTTATAAATCTATTAATTTTGCCACTGATGACTGTATAGATACTTTGCTTGTTATATTGATGTTTCTTCGAAGGAGATCTAGAATTACACAAAGAAACAAAGTATCCAAATATAGCTCATTTTGAGGTACTTTTCCATTGGAATATCAGTTTTGTTCGACTTTGTGCTTCTCTTCCACAACATTTCAGAGAAACATTGTCATTGTTGCATATTAAGACTTTCAACATGGCATAAGGTCATAAGCTTTGACTCCTTCCAGGCAAAAAACCTCTGTCAGCCTCATTTTTGCTTGATGACACATTGCATTTAAGAAACAGAGTTGTAGAAAACAGAAAAGAGTCTGGTTAATTTATGCATTTTTTGGTAATCCTGTAATCCTTCAACTCATCTGAAAGTGTAAAAATGTGTCAACAGTAGTTGGGATTTTTATCATGCAAACATTTTCATCAAGTCATTACAAAGTCTCCAAAATTGGAGATATGAGATTTTTCCACACCTATTGGGTGAAAAACCTTGTATCTCCAGCTTTGTAATTTAATAACCTATATAATAATAATAATAATAATAATAATAATAATAATAATAATAATAAAACAGTCAGCTTCAGTTCTTCNATAATAATAATAATAATAATAATAATAATAATAATAATAATAATAAAACAGTCAGCTTCAGTTCTTCATTAAATTGTACTGCTACTACTTTTACAACTACTACTACTTTTACTTAAGCATAAATGTGAACACAAGACTTTTACTCAGCAGAGCAGCATTTATTCCTTTTATTGCTTGCCCGTATTTAAGTACAGAACTTGAGCGCTTCTTCCATCAATCATTTTTATTCAGGGGATCTTGTGCTCTTTCATAGAATTTGTGATTCATATGAGTCTGTAGTTTACACTCTGCAGATGTAGGTACTTTAATTCCTAACTTCACTCATGTTGGAGTGAGTAAGAAAGGGAGAAGTGGGCTAGATTTCAGCAGACTCTAAGGACTAATTAGGCACAGGAATGAATTAAGATTGAGTTCAGTCCACAGGAGAGATGGGGGCATGGTAAGGTCAGTGGTGTGGTTGTACATGAACATGATTTTCTTTCTCTCTTTTTGGAACTGGAGTGAAAAATGATGGTTGGATCAGTGTTGCTCCAGCTGTGAAATGGAAGGTATTAAAGATCTATTTGGCTGCTTTTGAGCAGTGCTCCATCCATTGCATGTGGTGACTCATCAGAAATGGAGTGAAGTCAGATCTCAGTCATCTTGTAAATCCATTTAATAGATTTTTTTTTTTTTTATACAATCACTGTTTTCTCACTCAGACATCATGAAATGACAAACTAATCTGACTCGAGATGAATGACTGTGATTATATTTCAGAAGTATATCTTTATATTTTGTTTTGCCAAAGCCCACAAAATCTATTTAGGATTAGGAAATAACCTCCATGCCTTTCTGATGGCATGAATGACTGCTTCATTTCCTATCTTAAGTAAATACAGCCATGTGGCTGCCTTTGATCACCTCTTCCATAAGTCCCCAAGTCATAAAAAATGAAAGGCTGTACTTCGCACTCAAGGTTGTAAAGTTTTCAAACTTCTAACAACTTAATAGCCTAATCATTTCCTGGTGTGGAGGTAGTTTATGCACTTTAGACACAAGAGGCCACATCAATCCAAGTGAAAGATTTGAGACAGCTGTACCAGAGCTGCAAAAAAGTAAAGAAAAAAAAAAAAAAAAANAAAAAAAAAAAAAAAAAAATCTAACAAATGGTGCATGCTTTTATTAATCTTTTCTCTGGTGAAATCCTTTCTATGATAGATAAACTTTTTGATCTTAGACAGGAAAAGTTTTGCAACAGCAAAGAGCTGCAGTAAATATGTATTGGATTGAAGTGTAAAGTACAAAATGAAATATCGAAAATATCATACTTATAGCGACGATTCATCCAACTTGAATGATAGTCAAATGGGGTAATTGACGTAGCATGATTATAATACATCAGATAACATAAAGGAGAATATTGCACTTGGTTGACAGTGATGCAAAATGCCCTTTGTGTCCTTAAAGCATCATACCAGCAATTGTCCATGTTTGAGCCCAGTACAACCCATATACACGTTACATCATGTCAACCAGTTTTCAAAACATAAAACACTATTTTAGTTTGCCTGTTTTTTCAAATCCTTTAATCTTTCAACATCAAATGTTCAGGTGATATACGCCCACCTTAAAATTCAATATTTCACCTTCTAACCCTCATGTACCATTTTAAGTTCTAAAAACCATCTTCTCCTGGGACTATATTCCTTGGCAGATACATACATTGTCTTCTGTGCAGCTCAGTGTTGGATTAGTAAAATAATGTTATTTCAAAAAACCTAATAGACATTGTTTGCTGTGATGGATTACATATCTTAAGCATGTTTCAAGTCTCTGCATTTGATTTTAATAGTGTACTGGAATTAATTAAAACCCATGGCAGTCTGAAAGGTAAAACAAAAAAACATCTGAAATTTACTGCAAAAGTTGTATATATTGGGTAATGGTTGTCAGTATATGGATTGTATATATTCAGCTCAAACATATAGCAATTAATTCATATTTGTTTTTTGGCATGAGGGCATCAGATCCTGATCCACATACTCCTGACTTGTAATTTTAATGGTTTAGGTATTTGAATTAATTCTGCTAGTTTGGTTAAGATGCTGAACTCCAGCATGCTTAAATGAAAAATGTAAAAATGATCACCTCTTCTCTCTCTCTCTTCTTCAGTGGTTTAAGTCATCAGTCCCACAGTAGAGATGTGGAACAGGTCTACCTACGCTGCTCTCAGGGTTCTCTGGAGTGGCTTTACCCCACAGGAGCTATCATTGTCAACCTGCGACCAAACACAGAGCCCTCATCAGGACGCATGGCTGGTCTCCATGTTTGCATCAAGCTCCAAACTCACTCCCAGGTAGAGTGCAGATCTGAGATTAGAAAATGAACCTTGAGTCTCAATCAATCTATTGATTATGGGTGATTTATACAGAACTGTATATTATAATGTTGAGGCTCAGAGTGATCCTGTGTCCAAAATATATGTTCTGAGTATCAACATTCGCTTGCTGCAGTCTTGAAATGTGTCTGTATAATATTTCCTCATTGGCAGAGACAAGCATCTTTAATAATAATTGATTCCAACAGTGGGAAAAAATATAGTGGGGTGTTTGCTCCTCAAAAATATATATTTGGTGGAGTATCACTTTAACACTCAGAATATTATAATTCATTGTGTTAGTTGGATGTGGTTTTTACTGTATGAGTCATGCTGTCCCTCCTTGTTTAGGGGGCCCGTGTGTATCTGGAGCGTGCTGGAGAGCTGAAGCTGCTGCTGGGGGAGAAGGAACAGGCTCTTGGCACAGTGCGCTGTTACAACCTGACAGAGGGGGCGCTATTTGTGGAGGCTGTCCCACAGACAGATATCAGCCGGAGGATCACAGCTTTCCAGTATGATTTGGTGTCCAGCCAGGGGCCCGGGGCTCATACGTACCCATACCTGAACCCTGGTAAAGGTAAGAGAATACTTGTGCTCTTCTTAAAGGAACATACTGGCGATCGTGCATGTTTGAGCTGTACAACCCACATACTAACAACCATTACTCAACATACACTACTTTAGTGGTACATTTTAGATTTTTTTCCTGCCTTCCAGACTGCCATTGTTTTCCGTTCATTCCAGTATGCTATTACTATCAACTTGTAGAGACTTGAAACACGCTTGAGATACACAATCCATCACAGAGAAAACTACTGTATGTCTATTAGGTTTTTTAGTCGAAGTGACTTTATTTAACCGCTCCAACACAGAGGTGCATGGAAGACAAATGTCTCCGCCAGGGAATATAGTCCCAGGAAAAGACAGCTTTTACTGAGAAATTAAAATGAGCATCTCTTCAATAATCATGTGTGTTAGAAGGTAGAAACATTGAATTTTAAGGTGGGTGTATCACCTGAACATTTGATTTTTAAAGATTAGGGGATTTGGCAGAATAAAAGGAAAACTAGAATATGGTTTTATGTTTTGGAAATTGGTTGTCTGTAACATAACATGTATGCAAGTTGTATTGGGTTCACATATGCAGGATCACCAGTATGGTCCTTTAAAGCTGATATTGGCAGTAAGACATTTGTCATTTATTGCTCATCTGATAATTATGATTAGGACAGAAGGATGGACTTCCCATTAAGCTACATTGAAATGTGTGCCAACATAAATTTGAATAGCAGTGTTCTGATTTTCTGTGACCAGTGATATTAAATGATGTAATTTGAATTTCATGTTCAGTGTTCACTAATGTACATATTCAGAACACACGATTCAAATTCAGGTCTTTCTTAGCACAAATCTCATAAAATCACACAGACTTCAGAACATTCAGTGGCTTTGTCTATTATTTACAATGCTGCCAACCAAAGCCTACCACAAGTTTTCAGTTTGATTTTTTATCTTCCAGGGAGGCCCTGGTTCCAGTTCATACAATATGTTATGAAAAGCAATTTTCAGTTCCTTCCTTGGGATTGGTAATCTATCACAGTGTTCAAATTACCTTTATGTCTTACTTAGTTGCATTGTCTTTGTATCAATGCAGTTGTAAGCAGGGATTGTTTTGAAGTTTCTGTTGTTGGTGCATACAAGGAAGCTGTAATATCTGATTCTTTTAGAATTGGCTGTCAAAAAGCATTGAATTCACAAGCTGTTGAAAGGTCAAAACTGGATAATAAACAGTAAGCAAATACTCTAAGAAGGTTGTGAAAGAATTTGAACAAAACAATTTGGATAAAGTTTGCTGTGTGGTAGCTAACTCTCAAATTTGGATAATCCTGCACTTGAACACACCAAAAATCGGAGTTTCTAAAACAGATTCTAAATTACTAAAAACTGCAGACTAAATCATAGCTGTAATAGATTAAAAGTTGATTTTCATGCTGTCTGTGCGAACGTAAACTAAACAATTTGTTGTTCACTGAATAAAAACACTGCTACAGTCCATTAAGCTCCACAGCTTTTGTGTTAGTACACATAAAGTGAAGCTGACACGGAGCAGGAAAAGAGTCACCAGCAGTCCATGTTACACGTTCAGCCTTGTTTCTTCAGCTCACCTACATGCCCCCCCCCCCATCCCCCACCTCCCAGTCCACCCCCCCACTTCCTTGCTCCTGCACTCTCCTGTCTGGACCAGACTTGTGAAAACAAGCAGGCCAATCAAAAGGTCACATTAGGGTGAAGCACAAGGGTCAGCCATTCCGCTCTTTACTGCCAATCAAGGGCCCCCTAAAGCAGGGTATTTTGTGTAGCCCACCCATAAGAGTAAAGAAGTCTGATAGAGGGGAGGAACAGTGGGTATAAAGGAAGGCTGGACTGCCTTCATAATGAGACGTTCAGGGCCTGTCTGTCTGTGTCTGGGCGTTTGGTAGTTGTTTTTTTATAGCTGACAGGGTCAAAGGACAATTTTGTGATTCCATCTCTTCCCTCACCCGCTCTTCTCATTCACTTACACTCTCTCTCTCTCTCTCTCTCTCTCTCTCTCTCTCTCTCTCTCTCTGTCTCTGTTGTTATGTCTTCTTCACATTCCAATACAGAGGAGGAGAAAGAAGAAGAAAAGAATACAAAAGAAAACAGATACAGAAGCTAATCCTCAGGAAACAAAAAATGACAGTGATTTGTTGCTTTAAAAAGTATTAACGAATATATGTAAGAAGTTTTTATGTTATGTTTTTCATGTTTTTCCTCTTAGCCACATGTAAACCGTGTTCAGATGAAGAGGTCCTCATGGCTGTGTGTAGCAGTGACTTTGGTAAATACTGTACACTCACACATCCAAATTTATGAATTTTATCACTCTATTCACTGATTTCATCCCTCTCTCTCTCTCTCTTCATTTTTTGTTCCTGTCTCCATAGCGGGCACTGGCACCATTCAAACTGTGGCAAAGTCTTCCTCACCCCCCACAGCATCAGATACGAACAACCACTCCCCTGTTGTGGTGACTCTGAGCCGGCTTTTCCGTCAGAAGAGCAGAGTATTTGCTTGGGGTNCTCCCCTGTTGTGGTGACTCTGAGCCGGCTTTTCCGTCAGAAGAGCAGAGTATTTGCTTGGGGTGGGGCCAGAGGGAGGAAGTGGACTGGACATGTCAATGTCCCCTTGAAATGTGGTGTGTATCCTGGAGGGGATGAGTACCTGTTGACTGGCTCAGTCCATTTTGGTGAAGCCTGGCTTGGTTGTGCACCTCGCTACAAAGACTTTATGAAGCTCTATGTCACAGCACAGGAAACAGGAACAAACCCATGTCAAATAGACACAGACTGAAAGATGGTTTATGCCATCATGGTGCTGCAAAATAAAGTGGAGCACTTCACAATAAAAATGGCTGAAGGAACAAAGAAGAACATGACGAAAACTGGAGAATAGAGCAGCATGGATTATCTTTGAACCTGTCAGACTGATAAAATGGGTTACAGTAATGGCNTGGAGAATAGAGCAGCATGGATTATCTTTGAACCTGTCAGACTGATAAAATGGGTTACAGTAATGGCTGGTTTGGCAGGCTGCAGAACCAATGATTTCTGTTCTCAACATTGCCTAATAGCAAAAAATACATTTGGATAACTTGAACTNGCAGAACCAATGATTTCTGTTCTCAACATTGCCTAATAGCAAAAAATACATTTGGATAACTTGAACTTTTATTGAACCTTAGTACCTTTTTAATACCGACACACTGAGTCTGTAGCTGATTATCAACAACTGTCAAGTACTAAATGTTGGCACCACTAATTTTCATTTACTTAAACTTTGAACAGATATTTCCTGAATTAACTCCTAATTTTATGATACTTTAGTTTAATTTTTTGTATTAAATTAACATAACAATTGTTATCAAGTGTTTTATAACATAATACAAAACACTTGATGCATCTGAGAATTTTGTTTATTTTCTTAAATGAACAACATGGGGGGATATTGAAACTAAAACTCAGGTATTTGTACTTACTTCACAAATTGCCCCCCCTNAAAAAAAAAAAAAAAAAAAAAACCCAGCCCTATAGAGTCTAAAATGTTCTGGTCTTAAGCTTTCCCATTTTTCTGGACTTGTATATTATGTGTATGTAAATATGTTTGAGTGAAGAAGGGAATGAATGAGGAGCTTAAATTAATATTGTGCCTATAGCTGATGGAATATTTGTGTGATCATTCTTGAAATGAATGTTTGCTTTGTAAAAAGCTTCCTGTAAAATTTAGTCTTCTGACAGAAGTGTACAGTATGCAGCTCTGTGAGTCTTTGTGTACTATGTGTGTGTGCATTTTGCTAGTGAGTTGTAAAGGGTCTTTACATATTCAGAAAATTTAAAAAGCCATCAATTTGACGTATCCATTTGATTTTTCATTTGATGGGATTAATGAATTAGTAACAAATTAGTAGATGGTGGGTGAACTTAATGAATACAAAAATAAATTTGCTATTTGCAACATTATTGGCCACATACCAGATCCCGCTGGCAGGGCAGGGCAGGGCAGGGCAGGTGTGTGGCACTGACGGTACACNCCACATACCAGATCCCGCTGGCAGGGCAGGGCAGGGCAGGGCAGGTGTGTGGCACTGACGGTACACTAACTGCACAAAGTTCTCTAAAATCTGTTCCAGCTAACCTGGCACCAACAGTGCCACCAAATGAAGCTAGCATTAATCACCAGAACTGCATAACACACACACACACACACACACACACACACACACACACACACACACACACACACACACACAGCCCAAGTAAGTTTTGTATGTGTGTTATCTCTCCCTCTCTCTCTGCATGTGCGTGGTGTGTGTGTGTGTGTGTGTGTGTGTGTGTGTGGTGTGTGGTGTGTGATACAGTGTGGTGTGTGTGTGTGCAGCTCCAGCCACTAGCAGCTGTCTGTCTACATGCAGTGAAGCCAGAGATTAGATTTACCAATTTGAACATGCCAACAGTCTGCTGAGCACCATTCTGCATATGTATGCATTTGTGTTTGCATGTGTATAAGCTGCCAAGCATCCTAACAAATATTACAGTTTGTAAGGAGATTTGATTCCCTCTCCAGCCATGGTTCATCTCAGCTGTTTATTTCTGTTGGGAAATAAGGAAAACTGCTGTGCCTTGCTGGCCAAAAATGTACAAGTCTTGTATGATCCAATATGAAGCTCATGTGTGTTGGTGCAGTTAACCTTATGGCATGGGTTTGTGCAGCAGTCTGGTACTGAGTGGAGTAGAGGAACTGAAATTAACCACTCACTCCTGAATAGCAGATTAATGATGAAGTACACACAAACACACACACACACATATTCATTCACATATACCTTCTGAAAAAATTCTTCACAGGACAGGAAACCCCTGGATGCTGGTAATCTAGCCTTAAAACTATTAGATGATCCACAAACAAGGTGAATAAAATAATGAGGCATTTGTCAAGAAAGGAGAATTTGTCAGTTCTTTCATAAATATGTATATACTAAACTAATAAGGTTTCTGTAATTTTGTAACTTCATAGTCAGTGCACACACCCAATACATGAACAATTACTGCTGCCAGCGGTGAGGGAAGCCGTCAGGCTGAAGAAAGAGGCCTTTCGTGCACAAAGGGGCCTGGTTGGCACAGGGGATTCTGAAATCGGCTGACAGATACTGGCAGGCCAGAAGGACTACAGCCTCAGTTGTTGCGGAAGCAAAACCTCAGGTGTGGGAGGAGTTCAGGGTAGCCATGGAAAATGACTTTCAATCGGCCTCAAAAGTTATTCTGGCAAACTGTCAGATGACTCAGGATGGATGAGGTTCATAGCCCAAGCTGTTTGCAGCAAGGGCGGAGAGCTACTCACTCAGACTGGGGATATTGTCAGGCGGTGGAAGGAGCACTTTGAGGAACTCCTTAGCCAGGCTTCCATGCCCTCCACAGAGGAGGTGGAGAGATGGAGGACTCAGGTGGATCGGAGACCATCTCCCTGGTGGAGGTCACTGAAGTAGTTAAAAAGCTCTGCAGTGGCAAGTCACCAGGAGTGGAACGAGATCCAACCTGAGATGCTGAAGTCTCTGGATGTTGTGGGGCTGTCATGGCTGACATGCCTATGCAACATTGCATGGAGGTCTGGGTCAGTACCCCTGGAGTGGCAGATTAGGGTGGTCCCTGTTTTTAAAAAGGGGGACTGGAGGGTGTGTTCTAGCTATTGAGGGATCACACTTCACAGCCTCCCGGGAAAAGCCTATGCAGGGGTGCTGGAAAGGAGACCCAGATCGATAGTCGAATCTCAGATTCAGGAGGAGCAATGTAGGTTCCATCCTGGTCGTGGAACCGTGGACCAGCTTTTCACCCTTGCACGGATACTAGAGGTGGCTTGGGAGTATGCCCAACCAGTCTACATATATTTTGTGGATCTGGAAAAGGCCTACGACTGTATCCCCCGAGGTGACCTGTGGGGGGGGGTGCTGCGGGAGTATGGGGTAGCGAGTTCGCTGACACGGGCTATCCAGTCCCTGTACAACCAAAGCCAGAGCTGTGTTCGTATCCTCAGCACCAAATCAGACCTGTTTCTAGTGGGCGTTGGACTCTGCCAGGGCTGCCCCTTGTCACCAATCCTGTTTGTGATCTTCATGGACAGGATTTCAAGGCGCAGTCAGGGATTGGAGGGTGTCCAGTATGGTGACCTCAGAATAGCATCTCTGCTTTTTGCAGATGATGTGGTTCTGCTGGCTTCATCAGACAGTGACCTTCAACACACACTGGCAGATTTGAGGCTGAGTGTGAAACGACTGGGATGAGAATCAGGAGGAGGAGGAGGAGGAGGAGTTGGAGGGCCTGGCTGGGAACAGGGAAGTGTGGGCTGGGCTGCTTAGTCTGTTGCCATGGAGACCCGGACCCAGATAAGAAGACAAAAATGGATGGATGGAAGGATGGATGGATGGATGGTGGCCATCCTGCAGCAAAAATTTGGACCAAGATCTTTCAATTTGACTGTTGCCATTCCATAAATCAGCACAGATGTGTGAGTTGATAACATTTCTGCCCTGCATCATTTTTTTCCTGCTTGTCATAGTGCTAGAATTCACCAGACATTCATCGCACAATCTGACATGCATCAAACTTGATATCTCATAGTCTGACACAGGCTAGGATTTTGCACCCATCTAACGCAGTGTGATATGCAATGCATTGTTGCAGCAGTTTGCAGGAGGTATTAGGCAATAACTACCTGATTAAGTCAATTATTGCAGGATTAAACTGAAACCCCCCCAAAAAAGTACAACAGGTCCAAAAACATAAAGTTTAGACATCAGTTAAACTCCGGGGGTTCTCTCAGGGGGAATGAAGTAGTGTATCAAATGCCTCAGACTAAATGCTTGATGATATAATGCCAGATTTGGAAAACCCAGTCCAGCCTTATAAGCCGAGTTTTTTAAACCAAATCTCACAACGCAAATCGGGGGGTGGGCTTATACACAAGTAATTCAAATCAGATCCCAGCAAATTAAATTTCCAGGGGTGGAAATACAACCCATTACCACTACCCATGGAAAATAGTTTAAATCATACCTTAGAATGAGATATTTCCTGACTAAACATCTTATCCAGCACATTTTGCGGTGGCCAGTAAGTGCTGTTGTGATTGGATCAGTTATGGTAATCAGCAGCTGAAATAAATATCATGTTTATCAGTACCATTGTTAGAGCCATTTCTTGGTTAATTATCAAATGTTTAAAATATTTAATTTGGGAAAAATTAAATCAAATAAGTTATTATTTTTGAATATTTATATCTTAAGTGATTGAACGTTGCTGGCTCCGTGAAGAAACCGGTGGAGGAGTCTAGACGCTCAGCTGGAGTGGAGGTTGCAGTGTTTATAAGAAACAGAGGTACAGTTTTTGACCTTTCCTCATGTCATGTTTTGTTATTTTGATTTTGCAAATAAATAAGCTATGAAAAGAATAAGAGCGCAATGTTATCATTCCAGCATGTATCCTTGTGGGCGAGATTCTGAAATTTGGTGTCATTTGAAGCATCTATTGGGAAGACATAGCAGTTTTCCTAAAATGACAGTGAACAACAAAAATGCAAATTCATACTGCGAACAAATATAGTTCTCTCACTTTGCTGGACACCTTGGTGCCTGTTTTGTACCCAAACAGGGACACCAACAGTGCCAAACACCATAACTTTTTTCAGTTTGTTCAATCATTCTAAATCTTTCAGCAATTACAGTTTATATATTTAGTCAAGGCTTTCCAATCTTGTAATGTTATTGAAAGTGAGTCGGTGAAATGTACTGATTTTGTTGAAGTGATTCACAAGTTTGCATATTTGAAAGCCAGGAAAGGAAAGTTCTGATTTAGTCGAGATGTTCGCTAAGTGCTGAAATGCTTGTGTTTTTGCTTTTTTTTTTTTTTTTTTTTGGTATAATTTAATTTATGAGTATATTTCCATATGCATTTGTCTACAACTTCTACATTATTTGGGCCATTATTGATTGTGAAAATAATAAAGTTTAAAGGGTCCCATATCATGAAAAACATGTTTTTCCTTGCCCATGCATATATACTATTGTCATCCTTCAGCCTATCAAACCTGAGAATTTGGAAAGCCAAAACCTCTGTGTTGTTTCCATAGCCCACATTTTAGGTAAGCATGTGTTTCTACAAGCTGTTTTGATTTTGCTCCTGTTGTGATGTCACAACAGGAGTCATTTGTCTGATGCCCACCTCCAAGGTGGACAACCACTCCCACTCCTCTCTGCTATCAGTGCCTATAGCCACCATTGTTGTAGTTCGCTAATACAGACTCGGAGATGTCAGAGGTTCGAGCGAGACACAGCAAGTGTTGTGTTGTTGGCTGCAGAAACCAACATAAATGTCTGTATTTCCTGCCAACATCAGAAGCTAAAAAGGTGGTTAGATAACAGTGGTTAGATTTTATTTATGACAACAATTTTCCGGCTGCAGTGGCTGCTAGTTGTTCGTCTGTGCTAACCATTTCACCAATGAGGGACAGTACAACGTTGGCTTAGCCTTGAAACTGACCCTTAAAGATGGATCCATACCAACTGTACGTGACCCAACAATAGCAAATGTGCAGTCGGTAAGTGTCGCCACTTTGTGATCATATTTACAGTTTATTCCAAGTAAGGTGCAGTAGCTTGGCCTGATAACATGTCACATTTTGCTAACGTGTGTGCTATTAGCTTGTTACCTCATTGTTTTGTTTGATTTTTATGTAGTCTATGGNCTAACGTGTGTGCTATTAGCTTGTTACCTCATTGTTTTGTTTGATTTTTATGTAGTCTATGGAGCGGTGTTGATAAATCAGTTGCCTTGTTTGGAGAGAAAGAGAATCAGATGTGGTATTTTATGATACTTAACATGTTTACCCACGAGCGTGTCTGAGTGACATACAGAAATGTGTGTGTTTTTGTTCAGACACCGCCTACCCGTCTGCCATTCTCTGCGGCTCTCTGAAGCTCTATGCACGGCGGCGGCGGCGGCACAGAGGTNCCCGTCTGCCATTCTCTGCGGCTCTCTGAAGCTCTATGCACGGCGGCGGCGGCGGCACAGAGGTGTCCGTCACCTTATATTTCATTATATTGTAGGTTAATAAAATGTACCTGTATTCACGAATATGTAGGATATTACTACAGACATTCCTGTAATCTTATGTTGTAATGCCTGCTGTATGAACCATTTGTTTACTGTTTATTTGTATTATCCAGCTTGTTTCTGGCAGAGCTCTGTTCTGCAACACAGCTGCTGCCGCTGTATGTTGGAGACACTTTCTGTTTTGTAGCATCCTTTGTCCGAAGTATTGATTACACATTTAGTATTTTAATTTTAATTACTTTTTCAGTCTTTTATTTGATGAACATGGTCACTGAAACTTGAAAATGAACTAAATGGGTTACTTCTTTTTTTTTCGAAGCAGTGGAATGTATGGGAGTCTTATAATGGCAGTGAAAATACCGTAGTATTTACTGAGTCTGTGGTGGTGGGTCTGATTCGGGATCAAACGTACACTCTCACTACATGGAATCCTGCAGGGGTTCTCCTGAAATGCCTGCCATGTTGGTTTACTTGTTTTCTGCATATTCATGGTTTNCCTGCAGGGGTTCTCCTGAAATGCCTGCCATGTTGGTTTACTTGTTTTCTGCATATTCATGGTTTGCACCCTCCTCTGGAACTCAAGCGATCAGGCAGCCAATCAGAGCAGCACCTCATTAACATAGCGTCCCCGCCCACTCAAAACAGCTCATAGTGATGGCAAGCAGAAACTGGGAGGAAGAAGAGGTCTCTCANTCCCCGCCCACTCAAAACAGCTCATAGTGATGGCAAGCAGAAACTGGGAGGAAGAAGAGGTCTCTCAGAGCCTGGGTGTGTGGTTTTTTTTTTGGAACAGACATCATAACCTTGGTTTAAAGACCCATTTGACATGTTTTAAACTGCTAAAAAAAAAAAAAAGNAAAAAAAAAAAAAAGAAAAAAAAAGCACGACATGGGACCTTTAGTGTTCAAATAAACATAATTTTGATGTAGTTCTTAAACATTTTTACTTCAAATTCCATTGTTTTCTTACAAAATTTTCACTTTAACTACATGAAACTATGTAATACATGCTGTGCATATGATATTGTAATTTAAAGGTGTAATTTTAATTTTACTAATTGTTAATGTCACTACTATTGCCATTATATTCAGTGATATACGGAGATTCATATTTATAAGTTCTTCTTCTCCTTCTCCTGTTTGTCCCCCTACACCATTTCAATACATATTAATTTTCCTTCCTGCTTGGCAGTATTCACTACAGTAATTACTGTTCCTGTCCCCTGTCTCCTTTAGGAGACAGGGGACAGGAACAGAGAATGGAAAGGAAGGAAAGAGAAACAGACAGAAGCAGACAAAGGAAGAAAGAGGAGAGATGCTGAAGAGAAACAGAGAATAGGAAGAACAGGCAGGGATTGAGAGTGACAGATTAAAAAGTAGGGTTGGGAGGTTGAGAGAGGAGGGAAAATTGGAGAATAGAGCAGCATGGATTATCTTTGAACCTGTCAGACTGATAAAATGGGTTACAGTAATGGCTGGTTTGGCAGGCTGCAGAACCAATGATTTCTGTTCTCAACATTGCCTAATAGCAAAAAATACATTTGGATAACTTGAACATTTATTGAACCTTAGTACCTTTTTAATACCGACACATCGAGTCTGTGATTATCAGCAACTCTGATTATCAACAACTGTCAAGTACTAAATGTTGGCGCCACTAATACTGGCCCATGGTGTCATTTACTTAAACTTTGAACAGATATTTCCTGACTTAAATCCAAATTTTATGATACTGTAGTTTAATTTTTTTGTATTAAGATAACATAATATAACGTAAAATTGTTATCAAGTGTTTTATAACATAACATAAAACACCTGATGCATTTGACAATTTTGCTTATTTTCTTAAATGAAAAACATGGGGGGGATATCGAAACTAGATCTCAAACTCAGGTATTTGTACTTACTTCACAAATCCCTCCCCTCTCCAAACTCTCCAAATGAAAAATAATTTTGGGTGTTCAGTGAGCATTAGCTGGCAGAGAGTGTGTCAGTGCTGGTATAGCTGCTCCTGAGGAGCTTTGACAAGCCACTGTCTTGGCATTATCATTGCCGTACGTGTATGTGCGTGCATGTGTGTGTGAACGTTGAAGGCTGTTTTCCAAAATTTGGGAATACAGTCAATCACAGTTGAAAATTCCCTCCGTGTAAAGAAGCTCCGCACACTAACACACATTAACACCTTTTGTATTGAGCCATTATAACATGATTTATAGAGCTGTAAATTTCCTGTTTTTCATATGCAATTATCATTTTGTAATCACTAAAAAAGTTGTGCACCGTCAGATGGATGGATGGAACTACTGAAGCTTGATGAATGGAAAGCTGAAAGGAGAGGCGGATGTGTGGATGACCTTAGAGGGGTTTTTCTCTGTACCTCTCTCTTTGCCTGCTGTCAGCATTTGTGTGTGTGACGCTTTCCCTCTTTCCTCAGGAAGAGCAAAAATGGATGGAATGTCCCCTCCTCCACACACACACACACACACACACACAGATCCAGCTTCACACAGACCATGTGTGCTGTAGCACAGAATGAAATGATCTATTCTTTATTCCTGACAAGTATCATATTTTCAGCATGGTGTGTAAAATTATTGTTTGCTGTTACATTTTCCAGTACAGTGAAGAACACATAGCATGGCTGCCAACACCAAGCTCCTGCACATATATGTATAAGTAAGCATGCTTACTTGTTGGTTGTTCCATCAGTTTTATTTGTCAATGTAAAATAATTGTTTTAATGTCAGATTTAATGAATCAAATCAAATCAAATTGACTCAAATGGGGGTGNTGTGTGTGTGTGTGTGTGTGTGTGTGTGTGTGTGTGTGTTTGTCTTGGGCAGTAGTTTGAGAAGACCACAACACACACTTCCTGCACACTGCTGACATACAAGCAGGCCACACTGCAGAAACCCAACCCACCCTAGCAACACCCAACAATCAAAGACATCCTGGCAACAGCCCAGCTCCCCTTAGCATCCTCGCTAATTTGGGACACACTTATCCCTGTGTGCATGGGCCTTAATGGTAACCTTTCAGTTTGGGAGTGTGTGAGATATGGAAAGAGTTTGTGCTGCAGTATGCAAGAGGCACAGCTGAGCGGTCAGCTGGAACTGAGGGAATGGCTGAGCTCAGGAAAAATACGCACATACATTCTCCCTCATGTATTTCCACACCAGCACTGGTATTTTACGAGTGACCAGGGTGGGGTTAGTAGTTTTAATGGGTGCTACAATATTTAAGGGTTTTCATTTGTGTCTGTTTATACAGGGGTTCAGAGTAGAAAAACCTATTAAATTTAATGAAGAACTATTTTCATAGAGACTAATACACTCAATAAATTCAATATATTTAGACCTAAAGGATATTTAAAAAATCATCTCATAGTACTTTTAATTTACATAAAGACAGATCATACATTTCTAATATATTATTCTGTTACTACTACCATTACTACTACTCAGATGACACAGTCTTTTATGTATCAGCAAAGAATCCCTGTCTTGCCTCAGAGATCTTCAGTAGACAGATGTTTGCTGTTTCAGAATGGCTACAAAGGAATCATTTAACACTAAATAAGAAAACAGTGTCAATGTGCTTTTCAATGAGAAAGAAAGTTATCGATGAATTTCACATCACTATTGACACAAAAGACACTGATGTTGTAAATGAGTTTAAATACTTAGGTGTCACTTTAGATCCCCAATTAAAGTTTTATATACATATAAGAAAGTTATCCAAAACTGTTAAAACCAGTCTGAACTGCTTCAGGCTCATAAGGTCACATTTATCCTTTAAAGCAACTCATTTATACCTACATGCCATCATTTTTTCACATCTGTCTTATTGTTGTACTGCCTGAGGCCAGGCCTCTGAATCAATAGTCAGACAATTTATCATCACTTTACAAACAGGCTTTGAAATGGTTTTTGATCAAAAACCACTAAAATGGCCACTGCAAAATTATACAAAAATATAATTTATTGAATTTTGACAGTTTTATAAATTCTCATTTTTAAAACTTGTTTTTAAGTGTTTTAAATGGACTGGCTGCAGGTGTCTCAGCTCATTAAACAGAAAGATTAGAGAGGAGTATGACGAGAGGAGTAACTAGCCAGAACTGTAGAGTCCTAATGAGCAGAACAACTTTTGGTCAATCATCCTTTTCAGTAAAAGGAACGCACATATGGAATTCTCTATCAGCAGAAATCAAGTCCCAAACAGAACTGAAGGTGTTTAACTCAAAACTCAAACTCTGGCTCAAGCAACGACAGAGATGTGAGCATTAATGAGATCACATGTTCACACAAACACAGTTTTTATGTAAATTTGATTCTTTGTTTTAATCTGTATTTTGTATGAATTGTGTAAGTTGTTTTTTATTATATAAATTGTTTTATTGTCTTTAAAAGCCTGACCAGGGACAAGGACTGCAAATTAGCTTAAGCTAGANAAATTGTTTTATTGTCTTTAAAAGCCTGACCAGGGACAAGGACTGCAAATTAGCTTAAGCTAGACAGACATCCTATAATACATTGCATTTCCCACATTTATCTGTGATAATGTTGTATGTATTTGTCCCTGCTACATAAACAATAAATAAATAAATACTGCTATAACTGTCATTAGTGAGTCTTGTTTTGTTCAGCTGTAGGAAGCCAGTGGCTGGAGTTAAGGGCTATAGGCCACTTTCAAAGTGCTTCTTTTTTCATACATTATTTTATTTTCCTTCTCATTGTCTTTTAAATGTTGCTTACAACATAGTTCATTCTTATTGTCTTTTAAATGTTGTTTTAATACACTTTGCCTTACATTCTGGAAAATATCAGAGGTGGGAGCAAGTCATTGTTTTGCAAGGTACAAGTGAGTCTCATATCTTGGCTTGACTATCCAGACTTGACCTTTCGCTTAATGTCCCGCTGGTCTTCAGCTGGAATTTGACTTTGGGCTTGTAACTTGCAAAACAATAATTAGACTACTAATTCAGATTACTCATAGTCAGTCTTCCATTTACATTTATTTGAACATGCTTTATGCTATAAGTCAGTCATTGAGAAAGCTTTCTTAAAAGAAAGATCAGAACATCACTGAAGTGGAAAGTGTAAGTGACTTCTATTCTTGGTCTAAAATAGTTGTTGGGTTTTTCATATTTATTCAATCAACTTTAGTTTTCTGGGTGTGTATTTTCTAGTAACTTTCAATCTTGTTATTCATTAGGGTTTTTATTTTGAAAGTGCCAAAAAAGAAAAAAAAAAGAGGTACCAATAAGTCCTCCACAGATACCAGACTGAGTTCATGCTGTGTTCATCATAAATATTAGATTTTAGTTAAAAACTTTTCTTATTGTATTATTATTTTATACATACATATATATATATATATATATACATATATATATCAGATGCTCTAATGCACTGCCCCTTGTCAGCATTTGGCATTAGATTGTAAACAGTGCCCCTTAGTGGTGGCATAATGACACATTTTCATCATGTGAGGTTTATTACCATTGAATTTATGAAAAACGTGAATCCATTGTCACCACAAAAATTTCTTGTATTTATAGCATTCTGATGAGTTTCAGTGATGAAATATCATTTAGTGGTGGACTTTAGCTTCATACTGCGTTTATGGAACTTATTCACTCAAAGTTAAATGCAATTCTATAAACACCTCAGCCATTCTAAAGTGGTGATAAAATTATCACATTTCAAGATTAGCATAGCTACTACTACAGTGTAGTAGTTCTCAGTTGATAGTTGAGAAGATTGTGTTGACCTACATGCAGAA
The DNA here is from genome assembly GCA_014773175.1 of Lucifuga dentata. NCBI lineage: Eukaryota > Metazoa > Chordata > Actinopteri > Ophidiiformes > Bythitidae > Lucifuga > Lucifuga dentata. The sequence goes on from VXCM01002318.1 coordinate 45,229, forward strand.
CTGAAATTTGATGTGTTAAGGAACTGTGGGTGTGATATTCTCAAATATATAATGCTGTTCATGTGACAAAAGTTCATATATATATATATTGAATACACACGCATGTTACCAATCACATTTGCTGCAGTTTCTATATTATATCTATATATACTATGTTTCCTGCAGTCCATAAAGAAGTGGAACTTACAAAGCCTACTCTTCATCCTCTGTAGTAAGTTTTTTTTAGATTAAATAAACAAAATTATATTTTGTGTGAATACAAGTGGTCTGTTGCATATTGTGTTGTCTTTTTAATTCTCCTGTAAATCAAACTTTAAGGACTAAAACATGCATTGTTTTCCTCTTCTTGTAGCTTTGACTTGTGTAATCAGGTCAGCAGATGTGAGCCATGTGGATGGATACGAGAGAGGAGAAGCAACATTTTTCTGCCCCTGTGCCCCTGCCCCTGAACAGGGTTATGAGTCTTATGAGAAGTACCTGTGTAATAGTGATGATGATGATGATGATGATGATGATGATGATGATGATGATGATGTTCTTACTGTGACTAAAGAAGCTGTGAGGGGCAGATACTCCATCCATGATGACAAAGAGAAACAAGTCTTTACAGTGACCATGACTGAACTTAATAATATGGATGCTGGGACATACTGGTGTGGCGTGACCAAGATTGGAAGAGATATCTTCACCAAAGCTGAACTGGGCATATTGCCAGGTAAGTAAGTACATAATTAAGTGAGGAAATAAACAAATAATTTGTTCATTAGGAAAAATGAGCACTAAATGAAAATACTTTGATATAACTGTATTTTTTAAAATTCAGAATATAACCCTGTTTATATTCTAACTATCAGTTGTTATTGCTTCATGCTACAGATTTCTGCTGTTTAGTTTTGCCATTGTTTTGCACCCTATACCTTCCTAAATTTAACAATTGAATGATTGGTTATTATCAACTAGTACAATTCACATTTTGATTCAGATCAAAGCTCATATTGTTTTTCAGGGTGTAACAGTTATACTTGCAAATGTGACATAAATTAGTCTTACAAAAATGCTGAAACTGAAATTTTAATGTGTTTGCTATCGTTTTTGTATGAAAATCTGATTTGCAAACTTCAGCTACAAAAGCCTACACCCAACCCAATTTCTATCACTGTTATAGGTTTAGTCCTACCCACTTCTAACACACTAACACTATCAGACACTATATCAACATTAATGTGGACATGGCCTTAGCCAAGTGTCGCTCTCTGTGCTGAAGTCCCACTTTGTTGTCAAGTAAACCCATTAATTCAGTGTTAACTGACTTGAAAAAATAATTTTTCATGAGGATAGAACCACAGAAAATCTAACAATTAGAGCAATTTAATTTATAAAACTGAATAATTCATCATTGTTTATGTGTGAAATTTTGTTACCTTGTTGAGTTTTTCCTTTACATGGCTATTAATTGTCTCATGTCTATGCTTGTGACACTCTGCTGCTGTTTGTCATCATGGTAGGCCAGTGCTGTGACATTGTCTCCAGATACCAAAGTTATGAGGAAGGCTCAGTGTCCATCAGTTGTCCATATGATTCTGAGTATCAGAAAAATGTCAAGTACATCTGCAGAAGAAGCCAGCCCTCCAAATGTCTGCATCAGGCAGTGGTAACCTCCAAGCAGAACCAAAAGGGTCAGTTCAGTCTTAACGATGACCAGGTCTCCAGGGAGTTCCAAGTGACTATTTCCCATTTGACAAAGGGATTCTGGGTTTTACCTGTGTGGTGTACGCACAAACACCGGCTCGGATCGTTTCTCTCCTGAGCTACAAGGTCAAAGGTGAGAGGGTATAGTTCTATCTAGTCATTTTGTGGTGCTTTGCTTGTTTGTTGAACCCTTACACTTCACACAGTATGGTAATGACTGTGAAGAAGACTGACAAAGCTTTGGTTGTACAGAAAACTTTATTTGGAAAAAAAGCTTACTATAAAAAGTATGAGAAATGCAAATCCAGAATATCCTGAATGTGAGGTATGATGGTATTTCTATAATATTCATTTTCACAAAACTTCTGTTTTTCATTGATAGAATGGTGCTGTGTTAAGTTAAACAAGCTGACTGGCACTGTGGGACGTCCACTAACTATGCAGTGTCCACATCCACCACAACACAGGAAAAACCTCAAGTTCCTCTGTAAAGGAAACCAACGCTACAGCTGCAACAAAATAATCACGAGCCAAGGCAGGACACACCCTGACCACAGGTTCATGCTGCAAAATGATGTCACGTCCAGCTTTTTCTTGGTCACCATCACAAAGCTGAAAGCAGACGATAGTGGGGTGTACTGGTGTGATTCAGACACAGAGCAGAGTGTTGGAAACTATGTCAAGATTCAAACTGTCTGTAGGTAAGATTGTGAAAAGAACTACAATGAACTATACCCATAATTCCCACTGCATAAACTTCAGCTTGGGAATGTTCTAGTGGTTCAGCTTGCTTCTGTCTGACCCTTGTCACATGATGTCCTGGAATCAATACTTGATTATACAGTTATTTGTATGACTTTATTTACTACAAGGACAAAGAAGGAGTATATTCAGTGCACATCCTCAGAATCATGTTCTGTGACAGTCTTTCCACAGCAGACCAGCAGTTACCCCACTGTGGCTCCTTACATCCTTACACCTCTGTGGAGCCTGTTGGTTCACAAGCAACACCAATACGTGAGTTTCTATGTGTGTGTGTGTGTGTGTGTGTGTGTGGCAAACCAACAGTGTAAATAATGCATATAAAAGCAGTGTTAAAGTTTTTCACACCACTGACTGTCTTCCCTGTTCTATCTTTGGTGCTATATTTGAATTAAATGGTGTGCTGCTGCTATATGGTTTCAGGAAATGTATATTCTTATTCTGCACTGTACTTATTTACAGATGCGGCAAACTTTTTTTTCTTTTTTTTTTTTTTTTTTTTTTTTTTTTTTTTTTTTTTTTTTTTTTTTTTTTTTTTT
>VXCM01002318.1:48293-63487 GCA_014773175.1 Lucifuga dentata
ACACACACACACACACACACACACACACACACACACACACACACACCCAGGTTGTGCTTTTGTGAGTTATACTTCTTCCAAGAGCTGAAGTCAACATGAACAGAAACAAAATGAAGACTGCAGAAGCGGGAGAAGTAATGGATTTAGATGATGTAAGTGTTGGATGAAATGAAAGACTTCTTGAAAGAGATTCTTTTATTCTACAGCGTAATATTTTGCCTGAGAGGGATGCTAGAGGGTCATTAGAGGGTCAATAAAAGCATGGTAAATAGCCTTTAAATCAAGTATGTGCTCAAGTCTAGTGAGGCAACCAAATTACATGTTAGATGATGAGATATTTTGTGTGCAGTTTGCATTATGACTGAGAACAGCACTCAGGGAAAGTTCATAATGTCCAAGTGAATTTTATGGCAACCTGCTCATTATGGTATTTCCTTCATATTTAGGAATGACGCTGATGCAAGAAAGAAGATCACTGGGTCACAAAAGCAGAAGGAATCATCTTCTAATGACCATATCAGCAGTTTATTTAGAGAGTCCACATCAGGTTGTGTTTGACAAAGTTTTGGCCAAGGTAAAAGGCCACAGGTCACCCAAATCATTAGGAGTTACCTGCTGAGGATCATGAATCTTAGATCAAATTGTTGGAGGGACTGAATGCCATCCATAGAGTCCACCACTAACATTTGCCCAAAAATGGGGAAAAAAAGTATTTAATTTATAAGTTATTAAAATGGACAAATAGACTGATAAAATCAGAGTTAAAGTAGATTCTGATTAAATCTGCCAGAAACAGGCCTGTGATACACACGAGCACATTCTCATCTGTTATCACTGCACTCTCTCTTATCTCTGTTTATTTTTTATTCCTTTTTTAGATATATGAAAATGAAGAATTTGTTGTCCGTGCCAAGCAGCAGAGGAGCTTGCACCATGGTGGAAATGCAGATGACCACCAAGAGTCTCTCTCTGTACGAAAACATTAGCCCGACAGAAGATATCTACTGTAATGAAATTGTTACTAGATCCAACAAAGCCAGTGGAAGTAAACAGTAAGAATGCTGTAGCCAAAACTTACATTTTGTGGTCACATGATCTGTAAATTATATTAAATAACAGCTAATATATCCATGTCTAGCTGCCATTTTCTAAGTTTAACCCTTTAACCAGCCTTTGTATTGTTTGATTAATCATAGCAAGCTTGACCTTTGTCATTATAGAACTCGCATACAGTATGTTACATTACTGCCAAGCATTTCTTAAAACATAACACTGGAGCAGTACATTTTGCAATTGTTTCTCCTGCTTTCCAGATTGCCATCAGTTTTAGTTCATTCCATTAGGCTATAAAAATCAACTTGTAGGGACTTGAAATGTGCTTGAGATCAGTAATCCCTCACCAGTGAACATAACAGCTATTAAATGTTTTTGTTGAAGTTACTTAATGGAGCTTCATGGAAGAAAATAGTCCCAGGAATGTAGTCCCAGGATAAGACTGCTTTTACCGAGAAATTAAAACACTCTCCCTTCTACAATCTTGCTTCAATGTTAGCAGGTAAAACATAAGGTGGGTGTATCACATCAATTTTTGATTCTGAAAAATTAGGGGATTAGGCAAAATAATATCAAAAATTAAATTAAGGTTTTATTGTTTTGGAAAATGGTTTCCAGTAACGTAGCATGTGGTAGTATTTATCAACTCACACACAACAGACTCACACACAAGATGAAATCAGGTAGAGAATATAACAAACATGTATTTCTGTGCTCACTCATCCAAAAAACACAGCACAGTGAAGACACACAATAAAGCAGGACTGTAAACCCTGTCAAGCCAAAAATGATGGCACAAAACGCCCAGAGTTTTCCTCCTCAGTAGCCTGACAGCGTGGACATCGTAGGGTACCGTTTACGGTCAGCCATGCACTTGTCCCTCTCAATGAACAGAGAGTGGCTTTTACATGTTATGTCCTTTTCGAGGGCCATGCGTGACTCCTCCAGGTTTGACAGGGAGCCTCGGGCCTCACTCAGCTGCTGGTGTAAGGATGCCACCACAGCATCAATCTGCCGCACCTCCTCTTCCAAACTAGAGAACAGGTAGAGGAGATAGAGAAATAGAATAAGCTCATACTGGAAGCCTTTTCCGTTACTTCCATTGCATTTCTTAAAATGATAAGCTGTGGCATTTTGTGTGCATGTGTGTACCTCAGCTGGGGTTCATCTCTGCAGAGCTCCATGTTAGGTCTGAAAGAGCGTACATAAAGTCTGGATTGGGCGACTCTTAGTGGAGCCTCTTTGTTATAGATCGCCTGTTGTAAAGCCACAATGTTCTTCTCCTGAGCCCCAATCTGTTCCAAGATCTGCACACATGTATACACAAAAGTTAATCATTCAATCTCTCTCTCTCTCTCTCTCTCTCTCTCTCTCTCTATCTATCTATTAGAGTTGAGTGACTGAGCTTCTGAGTCTCAGTAACTGCCACACCTCTGAATTAGAACTTTATATGCCAGGCTCAGAATTTATCAGTCAACCGTTGTATTTACTTGTCTGTGCTGTATCTCTAGATCAGCCTTGGCTTCAATGAGCTCCACGCAGCGGCGACTGAAGGCTTGGTCCACACTGAAGCACTGGGCTCTCAGATCCTCAGTGGTTTCCCGCAACACTCGCTCCACCAGAACTCTGACACAGAGAGAGAGAGAGAGAGAGAGAGAGAGCANACACTCGCTCCACCAGAACTCTGACACAGAGAGAGAGAGAGAGAGAGAGAGAGAGCATTATTAATTTTAATATAAAGATAAAATCATGCACCAATATTAAATATCACTGTTAGGGCCCATCACATTAAAGGACCACACGAGTGATTTTGCATGTTTGCGCCCAATACATGTCTGTGTATATGTCATGTTACCATATTACCAACCATTTTTCAACCATTTTCCAAAACATAAAGCCATACTTCTTTCAAAATCAAATGTTCGGGTGATACATACCTTAAAATTCAATGTTTTGCCTGCTAACACTTATGCATGATTGTAGAAGACACGATCATTTTAATTTCTCGGTAAAAGCTGTCTTCTCTTGGGACTATATATTCCCTGGAGGAGACATACATTTTCTTCCATGAAGCTCCGTGTTGGTTGGATGTTGTATTGGATCGGTTAAATTAAGTAACTTCAACAAAAAAATTTAAATAAAGTCTTGTTCGCTGTGATGACTTATCTCAAGCACTTTAAAGTCTTAACAAGTTGATTTTTTTATAGAGTACTGAATGAACTGAAACCATTGCCAATCTGGAAGTTTGGAAAAAAAAAATTTAGAAAATTTACCGCTCCAGTAGTGTTTTCGAAAAGGTTATAAGTAATTTAACAAACATAAGTAATTTCTCAAACATGCAGAATCACCAGATGCTCCTTTAAAGCCAATCAAGCAGACTCTTTGGCAGCTTAAAGATAACATAAGCCATAGTGTGCTCTGACCTCAGATTGTTGGTGGCCTCTTCTGCCTGCATGGCCTTAGACAGATTGTCCTGTGTAAACTTTTTCCATGTTATGGGGTTACACACCCTGAGGCAGAGAAGACAGATTGTGCAACATACTGTATAAAAGTATACAAGTATAAAGTATAAAGGTTATCACACATTTACATTTTTCCTGTTACAACTTAATTTATGTACGGTAATTTAAACTTTTTTTTTTTTTACTACACATATTCACACAGACACACACACACACACACACACACACACACACTTTTTCTCATGCACACGGTCTCACTGCTCCTGCATGCTGGCTGAGCTGGGGTGAAGCTGTGTATCTGGGCTCATGTTGGTGAATCTTCCACAGTGGTCATCTAAGTTGTAGGCCTCATACTTATCAGACCAGTCCAACTCTAAGGTCTGCTTGGCCTCTCTGTTGATCCTGGCGCGCGCATGCACACACACACATACACACACACACACACACACACACACACACACACACACACACACACACATCAAAGGATGATTTATTTTATAAGTGAGGTGAATCGTCCACACAGTATGACAGCTTATCTTTCACATCTATTTTTATAATTTTTCACTGGTTGGCACTTACTTGATCTGACTGACCACTTGAGCTGTAGTTCTCTTCAGAAGAGCCTGAACACTTCTGATCAAGTCCACTTCCTACAAAACACACAGACATCTTGTTTAAGTGTCACACTGAGCCCTCTGTTGGTGGTGTCTTACTGTTATGCCATTTTAATGAGTTCAGTGAACTTTTGTTACAGTAATATGAACCAATGCTTATTAAGAACGTAAAGTGGGGTTAATGTTAATTTGACAATATCCAATGACATGAGATGCTGAAATTCACTGTAATTTCTTTAGACATTTTTAATAATGATAAGTTTATTTCCTCATCTATGGGTAAACTTTAATAAAGTCACAAGGGACTCCAGATGGCGCTCTTTCTGACATGTCTTTCTGAAATCCCAATGACAGCTTCCATTTGGTGGTTTTCTGTGGTTGTCAAACTGTCATCCTTCTTTCTTGGAATATGTGTCATGCTAGCGATATTCTGTTGTTTTTTTTTTTAAAGTTATTTATTTTCACAAATCGCAGCTTCCATAAACTTGGGGATAAAGCTACATAGCTGGTGATGCTTAAGCGCTAAGAAGTGTGACAATACTTTGTCTGATGAAAAGGGAGTTTTGGATGAAGGTTAATGTCATCATTTAGATACAGCCTACAGCTTCATACTTACTCAAATCATCTGTGACATTAGTATAACTTGACTGACAAAGTCTGCACAGCTATACTGATGTTGTAATGCCAACCTCCTGCACCATCTTTGTCTTCAGATCACCCATTTAACTTCCATTTCCACTTGGCTTCTGCCCTTTTTTTTCTTTTCTCCTGTGAGAGATGAACTGGTGGTTCATGTGGAAGAAATGTTTTTTTTTTCATTTATGTCACAGACGCCACTGATTACATTTAGAATACTGTATACTTATACTATAAAAGAGTTTCTCTGAACCAGCAAAGTATCCTGCTGTTCCTGCGATTTTTTTTTTTTTTTTTTTTTTTTTTTTTTTGGTATACTGATGATTTTGCATGTTTGAGCCCAATAAAATACAACCAGCATAAACATAAACATGCAAAATCACCAGTATGGTCCAAGTCATTATTCTATTATAGAGGGATTTTTCTCTGAAGTAACCTAGACTAGCTGTAGTCCTGAGCTGATTTGTGTTTTTTGTTTTTTTAAACACATAATTCAACGAAAAAGGAGGAAGGCTGAAAGTTTGGTCAATTTTGGAGCCAATATCTGAAAGCTGCTTTCAAAAAATTGCTTGATAAGAACTTACTGTCACTGGATCTTTACTGCACGTCATAAACATAGAAAAGAAACGACGCCATCTAGAGGCCGTTTGGAGCTAGCCTATCCCTTCCCAATAACTGACCGCGTCATACAAAAACTTTCCTAAATAACCGACGTTCACCTTTAACAGCTCCTCCTCCACTGTGTCTCTGACCAGGTCCGGTCCCAGCCGCCGTCCCCTGCAATTAAGATTATCGGTAGCAATGGCAAAGGGAATCTCTGTGGCGTCCAGCGCCTTCTCCAACCGCGTCTTCACCGCAAGCAGCGCGTCGATGTCCGCCTGAAGCTGGTCGATGTGCCGATGCAGCTCCGACTTCCACAGATGGATCTCCTGCAGCCTCTCACCCAGCAAACTTGTCCCCTCGGCCTGGGTCCGTTGGGTGGCTGCATCGGTGATCTGGTACAGACTTTTGGACTCTCGCTGGATCCTCCGGGCTGCATCGCAGTCGGTGTCGGCCTGGTGAAGGATGGTGCGGTAGTTGTAGTGCCACTCACCAGGGGTGTATTTAGCGGAGCGGTACCCCGCGGTGGCTGAGCCGGAGGAGGGCTGCGGGGTCCCCGGCTCTGTGCGCTCTTTCTCCGCAGGCAGCCCTTGAGCCACAGCTCTGCTGTCAAAATGTTGCCGTGAAACTAAAAACTCCGAGCTCATTTTATCACAGTTAAATTACACTTTAAAGAAAGAAAAACTTTATCTGAAGCAGAAACTAAACAGTTGAGTGGTCTACAGTGTTAACAGCATCTGAGGCGTTTGTTTGATGTTGCCTGGTTACACGTTTTGGCACAAGCAGCAGCAGCAGCTTTAGCTCAGGTGACTCAGGTAGTAAAATGTAAAAGGTAAAGGCTCACGTGGTAAAATGAACTGTCCGGTGTTAAAGAATTATTTCAGTCAAAACATGAAAATTGCTACACGGAAACGAGTAATACAATGTGATAAAGAAAATAATTAAATAAAAAATAATTTTAAAAAATATATTAAAAAAAAAAAAAAAAAAANAAAAAAGCGCAGTGGTTAGCGCTGTTGCCTCACAGCAAGAAGGTCCTGGGTTCGATTCCCGGCCGGGCAGGGCCTTTCTGTGTGGAGTTTGCATGTTGTCCGCGTGGGTTCCCTCCGGGTACTTCGGCTTCCTCCCACCTCCAAAGACATGCATGTCAGGTGAATTGGGAACTCTAAATTGCCCGTAGGTGTGAATGTGTTTGTCTGTGTCAGCCCTGCGATAGACTGGCGATCTGTCCAGGGTGTACCCCGCCTCTCGCCCTATGACCGCTGGGATAGGCTCCAGTCCCCCGTGACCGTCAACAGGACAAACGGGTTTAGAAAATGGATGGATGGATGGATAATTTAAAAAATATTTTAAAAAAACAGTAACATGTAGTATCTCAGTATCATTGGTTCTCAAACTGTGGTATGTGTACCACCAAAGTACTCAAGAAATTTCTGCAGACAAACAAAAAAATTATGAAAAATATGTTGTCATAGCAAATTATTCACAAACAAAATAGTTTAATTAAGAGATCATTTTAAAAGTATGATTATTATTTTCTATTAATTGAGATTTAGATTTTTCTTGGAAATAGCCCAACTTTTCCCATGTGAGCACTATTTACTATGTTAAAAAAAGGTTTTTAAGCTCAATTTCAGTACAGCACACTTTCACTCATAAGTTTTTCTTCGATTTTTTAAAGGGTCTGTGACTTGGTGAGGTTTTATATGTATATGTTTTGTTTTTACTTGGTTCAAAAGTTAGAGAGCCCCTGGCATATAGTAATTATTTGCTCCACTAGAGTGAGCTCTTGAGCCTCAGTTTCCTCTTCAGTCACAGGTCTTTGTCCTGCTGTTTTCCACTGTCCAGTCAACATATAATCTATCATAAGAATATTTTTCTATCAACATATAAACATACTCAATAATATTCAGACAACAGCATGCTACCATGGATTTTCTAAGAATATATTTGATAATGAAATGTTTATGAAATTAGTTATACAACCAATTAGCCATTCATTTCACTTTAGAGCACATATTGAATTTTTTCTACCTGTTAATCTCCTCTCAGATTTACAGAAACCTACAAAATATCTGAGAAGCTAAAGCTGAATAAAGCCCAACTGTGAAAAGAAAACTAACTCACAAGTCCACAGAATGAAAAATAGTGGCTGGTGGAATTTTTTATTTTTTTTTAATTCAATATTTCCTTTCACAGTTGTTAGTTATTGGTTTAGTTTATTAAGTGTTGATATGTTAAAGCACTGTAACCTCATCTTTAGATGTATCCACTCTTCATCATTTCACACAGAGATCCTCCTTCAAGGAGATGCCATGACTGTAGATGAAATAAAATTCATGTGAGGCAGATTCAGAACAGGCAGTTGCTTTCCTACCAGATTCCAATATAATTTCACTATTTTGTAAGATGCATAAAGAGAGTCTGCATTGCATCTCACACAATAGTTTAAATGTTTTTTTAACATTAAAAAAAATACAATTTTATCATTCAATTTAAGCCGAGGATAGAGGACACTGATCCACAATGAGTAAAAAATATTCACTGTGTGAAGTAGATATGTGACCATGTGAGTATGCCTGTAAAATGAGGAGAGAAAAAGAGGAGAGTCTTCATAAAATTATAGTCTTGTATAAGTTGAGCTCACGTGTCCATGTATTCAGACCATGTGAACAGAATGTTTGTGTAAGAGTTGGATTACCTGCTCCAGAGCGGCATCATGTAGATAAACCACTAATGGGATACACTACTTATTACCCTATCAGCTAAATGACTGGTGTTGGTATCCTGAATTGACAGTTGGTAACATGACCCAGACAACATAATTTCTTTCATTTTGTTTTGCAGTTTCTTTCCTTTATTATGCAGATTTTAATACATTTCTGTGGTCTGCTTTTATTTTCCAAATTTTCTTTAATGACTGATAGGTGATGAAAAGGACAAAGTTACTAGATAAAAATAACTAAAAAAAAAAAAAAAAAAAAACAGCTAAATGAAAGGAACTGGGAGGGATGGACAAAGTGGCAGATCTGAGGGAGTGACAGAAAAAGAGAGAGGGAGGGAAAAAAGGAGAATAGAGAGACAGCAAGACCTCACTGCCTTCTTTTTCTCCAGAACTTTCTCTCCCTTCTTTTCTTCCAATGAGTTTGAGATCAACAGATAGGTGAGTTCAGCTTTAAGCTTTTTTCTCTTCTCCTCACTTGGCTCTCTCTCATTGCATCCATAATTTGAGTTTATCACTGCAGTCACCTGCATACCCATCTCGCACTCATCTCATCTATAATTTATTTTAATTCAACTCATCCACTAGTCTGCTGCTTTCATTTGCATACATTCGTTTGCTCAATTGTATGTTTGTAGACATGCTATGGATATACAGTAATGCAGACTTTGACTGACCACTGAATCCTGGAGAAACTATCACTATCAGGTGTATCTTTCATCCTCCAGATCTCTTCTTCCTCAGATTCCTCCTTATCTCTTCAATTTCTCCCTCTCTGTTGAAGAAATAGATTAAAGGATGGACCAAAGGATGAATTAATCATTGCTCACTAACCAAAATTTCTCTGACAGAAGCAGACCTGATGCCTTATTTATGTGTGAGAACATTTTTATGACAGTGTTTATTTGCTTTTGTGTCTGTTGGCTAAATACATGTAGCTACGCTTGAGGATCTTGCGGAAAGCCAAAATTTCCGTTGGCTGGATGGAAAAGCTACTTTTAGCTTTGGTTATTACAGTTCTCGCCTGCCCTGACTGGTTCAGACCAGGGGCCACATTCTCAGCTATTTTCAGTCTTTCTCAAGCATCTGACTGTCCTTTAAATGATTCAGATTAGCAAAAACAATAAAACATCTATTGATCTTTAATTTTCTGTGGAATGTCCCATTTAGGTTGGAGGAGCAGTTTCTAATTATATGTTTTGGCAGAGGTTGGAATGTTTCATGGCTTTGCATGATTTTTAGATTTTTGTGGTAGTCTGTGCATATTTATTCGGCAGCTCCTTCTTTACACACACCTTCTCTGTTTTCTGCTACACTTTCTCTGTGTTTATCAGATTTACACTGATGCTGTGCCATCCCTCCATGCCCATCAACCTGTTTTTCACTTAAGTTTCTCTTTTTCTCCAGGATGCTGTGTCTAGGCTTCCTGTCCTCTCTCCTCCTTCTGTTTCTTCTCTGCTCCCCTCTGGTGTCAGCCCAGGAGGTGCTTGTACGTCTCGCAGGAGTAGGCCGCCGCAATGCAAATGAGGGTCGTGTGGAGGTGTTTTACAATGGAGCATGGGGGACAGTATGTGACGATGAGGTGGATATTAACCTGGCCAATGTGTTGTGTCGACAGCTGGGTTTTCAACGCAGCTTTACCTGGGCACACAGTGCCAAGTTTGGCGAGGGACAGGGTATGTCCCACCATGCAGTTTTATTTTTGAGCATCTAATTTGCTGATAAAGTTGTTATTTCATGGATTTTATTTATTCTTTCTTACTATTAGGTCTGATCTGGTTGGACAATGTGCATTGCAAGGGCACAGAGCTCTCTATTGCAGAGTGTCACTCCAATGGCTGGGGAATCAATGACTGCACCCATGCTGAGGACCTGGGGGTTATTTGTAGCCCAGAGAGGAGACCTGGCTTTCCCCCAGTCTCCCTGGAGGAGTCCCCTTCATCCTCCAGGCAACAGCCACCCCAACCACAACAGAGAAACCCATCACCCTCACAGTCTGCGTCCTCCTCAGCTGCACCCATAGCCCCAGGTCACATCTCCTCTTCATCGAGAAGAGGCCATGAGATCGCCCTCCATCGCAGCCCAATTAATTCCCATCGTAGTAGCATCTCACCACAGCAAAATGGCCACCAGATCCAAATTTTAAGACGGAATCGAGGCGGTCCAAGAACAGGCCAGCCAGGGAGCTTATCTTTGCCACAAGGGCATGAATTACCCTCCCGTTTGGTTAACAGTGCAGCCTACAGGCAGAGACAGGAGGCAGGGCGGACCAATATGCAAGCAGTGAGATGGGAGGCAGAGGGACAGGTGAACAGGCAGCCCCAGCCCCAGCCTCATTACCAAACCCTGCATGAGAGGCATCAGCAGCTCAGCGGGAACCATGTAGAACCAGAGCCTAATTTCCCAGACATGGCATACGAAACTGATGTGCGCAACATCCAGGTGAGGAGGAAGTTATTGATGCTGTAACCACACACATGGACACACATAACCTCCACTCAGCACCAAACAAGTATCCCAATCTAGTTTTACTCAGACTTCCATAGTCGGCATGTATAATTACAGACAAGCCTAAAACCCAGCCAACTCTGGATCCAGTTCATATGCAGCAGCCTTGCCTGAAGTTTAAAACCCAACCACCAGTTGTGCCTGAACTTTTCAAAAATCTAAGTAATTCAGACCAGTAGCTCTCCAGAGAGGAAATAACAAGACATTTATAACTTGTGCTTGGCTACGTTGCTTCCTGAGTTTACACTTTCTTTACATTTTGTAATCACCATGACACTGATCTTGACACATTTAACAAACATCTACTGTTCTGTTAGGTTCCTTCCTGATGAGTCTGCATTGTGGATGATTAGAGGGTGTAATGATTAAAGACAACATATCATCTTATCTTGTTATTCTTATCTCAGTTGCGTGCTGTCTGGCTGTATTATGTTAAATAACATGACAAAATGTCTAAGCAATAATGGTTTTGAGGCTGCTTGAAAAAAAATCTTTTGATGTTGAGTTTAAAACTGTTTATGATTCAAAAAAAAAAAAAAAAAANAAAAAAAAAAAAAAAAAAGGATGCCAGCATTAGCAGCGGTCCATACTGAACTATGAGCAATCTGAGAGAAATTGTCTTCTTGTGGACAGAGCTCTGAGAGGGTACACCTGGAAGAGGCACGACTACGACCTGTGCTGTCCAGCAACCATGGCGGTCTGGTGACAGAGGGTGTGCTGGAAGTGAAGCATGCTGGGAGATGGCGTCATGTGTGTAACTATGGGTGGGACCTCAGCAGCAGCCGGGTAGTCTGTGGCATGTTAGGATTCCCTGCTGCAGAAGCGTTTGACCAAAACTCCTACAGGTGAGTATATGTGAGAGTTGATATAGCAGAGTGACAGAGAAATGAGTGTTTGTGTTTGCGTGTGTGTGTTTGTGTACATGTGTATGTGTGTATAGAACAGGATGGAAAAGCATGGTGGAGCTACACATGGATTAGGTGCCCTATGTCTGGATTGCTCTTCCATCCCCCCTGTAGTAAAGGTTAACCACAATGGCTGTCATTAGTACAACCACACTTGGTATGACAGGTCCAGCATGGCATTAGCTGAGCCAGGCTGCCCGCCAAGACTGTGTGCCCTGTTGGCTCAGTGGGCCTCGACACAGACTTTTAAAATAGTGCTAGAGAGTATGTTATTAATGTCAGATCCAGACTACAAGATATCATCATCATGGTGTGTGTCTTTACATGAAACCTCCCTTACGTGGTTTCTAATCTCATATAATTAAAAAAACTCTCAGTGAAAACTGTGTCCAGCAGCATTTCCTGTTGCACGGTGGCATCCAGTGAAGACTTGAGCCAGATTCACTTATTAGGCACTTTAGTCTTTGTATCTCATTATACTACTGTATGTCAGTAGTTATAATACATCTTGTAATAGCACATTTTTCAAACAACTTTCATAGCAGACTATTCACCACTTAAGTGATTAAGTACTGTCGTTTTCTAATGAAGCAGTCATGGTCATATTGGTTATATATTTTCAAGATCTTTTTTAATGTTTACTTACATTTGCTTAAAGCCACCAATGTTTGCAATTCACACTTTTCCTTTAAGACAAATCATTTTCTCTAGTGATGATAATTATTTGCGCTAGTATGGCACGCTGTTATTCTCACTATGTCTGGATAAATACAACTCATCCCACTACCTTCAGCCATAAATATCCCCCAAAGCACCTACACAGACCTTCAAAGCCCTAAAACACACACCATAACCAAAACCCTGTACTTCACTTGCACACACACACAGACACACACACACACACACACACACACACACACACACATCCGTGCTAATACCGCTCTCCCTCCACCCTTACCATGCAGAATCTTGTGAGACCTTACATAAATTATCTTCCAGATTCTACACACTTATACGTTCACACGCAGATAAACACGCAAACACACACACACACTTGTGCACACACAAACACAACCCTCCATGTGTCCGTCGTCTGCCCACAGAGGTCTTTTTATGGCCAACAGGACGACTGTACTGACCACTGGCCTGCCCTGTACCATCTGTCTGTCCATGTCACCAATATTAGCCCTTGTGTCCTACTCTGCTCTGCCTGGGCAGCAGGATACAGGCTGCTTCTCCTCAGCTGCCCTGTTCACCACAGCAATGAATAGCTCACTCCCTCACGCAAGCTTTCAGACGTGAAATAACTAAGTACACTTACTCAAGTACTGTATTTACTTACAGTTGGTACTTTGAGTATTTCCATTTTGTCCTTTTCCACTCCATTACATTTCAGAGGGAAATATTGTACTTTCTCCACTATGTTTGCCTGATGACTGTAGTAAAAACAGGTAAAAACCTTGTATCTCAGGTTTTAGGCTGAAATCATGATGCTTTTTTTTTTTTTTTTTNTTTTTTTTTTTTTTTTTTACATTGTCTGAAGAGTTTTACTAATGAAAAGAGGTCTGAGAATTAACTTTAGTGTAGAGGAGCATGTAATCCTGCAACTGACCTCACTAAAAAATTCCCCAAAATTGGAGATACAAGTTTATCATTTGACAGCACACACACACACACACACACACACACACACACACACAAAACCTTATATCACCTTTTTTTTTGTGAAAAAAAAAAACATATTTACAGTTTGGGGATTTTTTATTACTTCATTACATATTCCCAACTTTGACAATTTTCGTGGTTTCAGGTCAGTTAAAGGATTTCATGTTCTTCTAGGATTTAAAATCTGGTCCGCAGTACCCACAAGTGTATCTGAAACATGAACATTTCTGGATGATTCCAAACTTTTGCATGATAGTATAGTGGAGTAAAAAGTACTACATTTCCCTCTGAACATAATGAAGTAAACTGAGAAAGTCTCCAAGAATGGAAATACTCCAGTAAAGTACAAGTTACACAAAAATGCAGTTAAATACAACAATCCTTTCTAAATCTAATGCTGACTCGAACAGTGCTGACAAAACACCTCCAGTGTATTTGGAGGTACTGTACATCATATATTTGTGCCAAGAGCCTAAGCAGCAGCTTGTTTAAAGACTGAACCATGGAAGAGAAATGTGTTTGTTTTTTTGTGAGCCTCCACCCAGCTACACTGGACATGAATGGAGCAGTCAGACAGTAAACACTTGTGGGGGGGTATGCGTTTATAGAAAAGAACAAACAGTAAAAGCATCTGGTGCTATATGTGATCAAATATTTTGAGCAGACATTTGTGTTTGTGACTACCCCTCAAAACGCTTTTCTGAGGTTGAACTTGTGGCGTATTTTGTTTGTTTACTGACATCAGCCCTGTCCATAATTTTTCATTGATGCACAGGACAGTCATGTGACGTCTCCTGGTCCTGCCCATCAGGCTGGCTGTCATCCATGTTTGCTCTTCTTTGGAGGTTGCGTCCATTTAAACAACTGTAATTATGGTTTTGAGACCGGGAATATCAGGGAGAGATATTTCTAATCCAGAATATTCTCTCAAATGAACCTGCTGCACACCCTTTGCTGTGTCAGCACTTCCTTTGCTGGCCATGTAGCTTTGGTGTGACTGCTTAGTCGCTGCCTGTTAAACTGCTTTGTGCACTTTTACAGATGTTTAAAAAACTCTCCCACTTTGCAGCACTTACAAAGGCAAGTGCTAAAGCTATTTTCCAGCTCCCTTGTTTCAACACATCCACACTCTCTTTGAGGCTGACAGTAACTTCTTCAGTTCCTATATTTTACTTTCACCCTGCACTTCNCCCCCCCCCATCAGTTACTACTCTTTTAAGGACACTTTTTATGCCTTTGCGGCAATTATGCTAAAAGCCACATTTCATGGAAAGTACATCATTATGATCCTTTGAATTCTCATTCCATGGAGTTTGATGGAATTGTCTAGAAACTGTTGTAGAGTTTGTGGCAGCCTGCTGTATCCTGAGTGAGCCAGTTGTTCCAGCCAGGCAGCTTTGCATTCATGCAGTATAATAACAGGTTATCTGTCAGTTGACTCCTCTGCAGTGTGGCTTATGGCATTGTGTGGTCAGAGTTGCATAAAAAAACTGACATCAAGCCAAAGATCCTGAGAAGTTAGAGAGCCATAAGTCATCATCTCCACACTGAAAGGATTCAACAGAGATATAGTCAGAACCTGGTTGTCAGGGCATGATACTGCGGTTTGCATCACTTCTTTTGAAACTGAGGGAGCTTTACTTAACTCAGTTTCAACTTGCATTTTCACCTGAGAAAGAAAATCACACATAATGCTATCAGCTCTCAGTAGCACAACTCAAATGTTCATGAAGCGCTGAAAAACCATTAGAACATGCTTTTCCTTTCCCTGTGAACTTACGCAAACCTTGTAAAAGTTGCCCAGTTCACAGAAACTACGATCTTACATCACCCGCTCCTTGTTTCCCAGCATGCATTCATAATGTTGGGTGACGCTGGAGTTTTAAAGGCTTTCTTTGCATAGAGGAAAGGCAGGGAAAGTTGATATGCATGTGCATATTTCCATGTCTGTGTGTGAACCGACATGCTACTGTTAACCACATGGCAGACACTTTCAAGTACTCTCAGGCAATTATATGGGTAGCACTTT
>VXCM01002318.1:63658-142562 GCA_014773175.1 Lucifuga dentata
TCCTCCTCCTCCTCCTCCTCCTCCTCCTCTCTACCCCATGAACTAACACCTCCTTATAGTCTGTCTCTCTCATTTTGATTTACCACAGAGTTATGAAACATTTTTAACAGCATGATTATGTAGATTCACATATCTGCTGTTAGGCTGACACAATTCAAATTCCATTCAAACATTAAAAGGAAAAATCCATCCTGAAGTTGTTCAGCACTATTATAAAGAAAACTGGTGATAGTATAACCCTGTATTTTTGGATATGTTTTTGGTGTTAAGAGTCTTATTACCATGAGTTATTGTTCAAACTAGACAACATGACATCAAGATAATTGCAGCACAGCTTTAATGCAGACTGAAACCAGAGCAGCGACTTCCCTCCAGATTCCACTATATTGCACAGACATGCATTCATTGCATAAGAGGAACATATACAAATTTATGAAGCGGAGCTTTCAATAGACCATAAAAAGTCGAGGAATCCAGTTGTCTAGACCAATTCCACACTGAACATTACAAAAATAATGACATGTAACAGTGTAAACTTATCTGAGGGTGGAATTTTCCTTTTGCCATAGTGTCTCTTGGAAATAAAGATTACATGATATATGGCTGTTAGTCTCTGGCCTGCATGTGATTTATGGTAGACATGTTTCCTTGTTGTCCTGAGGTTCCCTGTGTCTTTTTTTTTTTTTTTNTTTTTTTTTTTTTTTCTCAATGATCCATCATTTCATCATAAATGTTGGGAAGAATCACAATAATCCATGAAAAACTCTTGGAGAGGAAGCATCTCCAATTTTAGTTTGCCAAATATTTAATTGTAACATGATTTGGTCGTACAGTAAACACTCCTCCTGCATGTTTGGTGTCCCAACTCATTTAATTCAGGAACATTGATGAAGAACCTCAGTCACACTGCACCTGTCTGTGGTTACTCTGGCTGATGCAAGTGGTCAGCTTTAGTGTGTGTGTGTGTGTATGTGTGTGTGTGTGTGTGTGTGTGTGTGTNTCAGCTTTAGTGTGTGTGTGTGTGTATGTGTGTGTGTGTGTGTGTGTGTGTGTGTCAGTCACAGAGGGACACTTTCCAGAGTCTGCCTGGTTTCTGAATCATGCTTCTTATTGAATTCTGCTTTTTTCCCTTCAACGTTTTAGGTTGTAGTTCATCCATTTGTGGGATGGTGTGTGTGTGTGTGTGTGTGTGTGTGTGTGTGTGTGTGTGTTCGAGCATGTGCTTATTAATACTTTATGGTGTAGGAGGGCCTCTTTTTGTGTATACACACTGTTTCCTTTTAGAATTTGAATCCAGTTTAAGGTAATATTCATGAAACTGGACACAGTTTTGAAAACCATGTTGGAGTTGGCAGATCTGAGTAAGGCCACTTCCAGGGATTAATGTATGGTACCTTATTCACATTTATAGTATTTTTCCACATGGATGTCCCAAACCAGACAACTACTGGAGACATATAGACAAACATTTAAACAGAAATACCACTGAGTGTAGAAATAGAGATCTAAAAATGACATGGCAAGAAGATACATGTTTGGAAAGAAAGAAAGAAAGAAAGAAAGAAAGAAAGAAAGAAAGAAAGAAAGAAAGANCTCTCTCTCTCTCTCTCTCTCTCTCTCTCTCTCTCTCTCTCTCTCTCTCTCTCTCTCTCGATAGCATCATTTAACTCCAGAACCACATGCCAGCGTCACTGCTTTCAGTTTGTTTATTGAGGGTTTGAAAGGTAGAATGGATGAGTAGGGAGATCGAGGAAGACAAAAGAGGATGACTGAGGATGAAAGATGAGATGGAGTAAAAGTAGCAGACCACATGAAGCAAATTAAGGAGTGACTGAGGAAGTAAATAGGAAAATTGGTTGTTTAGTGCACCTATTCACAACATGTGACCCAAAACAAAGCAACACTTGACCCCTCATTTCAGATTTATGTGAACTGTGAGAAGTTTAACCAACAGTAATTTTTCTTATATAAATACTCTAAAGGCCCGAAGAGGTGAAATATCACAAATGTCATAATAAAAAAAGCAAAGATGATAGAAATGTCAGAAAAAATAATATTTTTTGTGTGGGTCTTCTTTTCTGTCCTGTTGAACATCTGGCAGCTTCTTTGATTTATCTTGCTCAGGCTGTGAGCTATTGCTTTAGCTTACTGTTGTAGAGTTACACTGTTTTATATCTTCACCTTGAAAACGTCACAGTTTGACATTCTTTGATTTCAGGAAACTCTGGGATTCCAAGTTAGCAGATCCATCTTCCAGGTAAAATATGCATCTTTTCTTTGCTGCATGTTTAACTTTGTGTATCAGTAATCATGATTTTGACACAAATCTGTCTCTGCTCTCCGTCATGCCTCCACTTCAGGCTGAGGACACTGATCAGTAAGAAAGCTTACTGGGTGGAGAAGGTGCAGTGTCAGGGGGTGGAGGCTTCCCTGTCACAGTGCCAGGCCCTGCTGTCTCTCCCCAGGAGTGATGTTCCATGTCGGGGTGGCATGCACGCTGTTGTCCGCTGTGTCCCTGGATCCCAGTTCACACGCTTTGGCAGAATACCTGCACCACCCACAATGCAGGTTGGTGATACTCAGACTGAATGACCATTTCATTTTCAGAGGCAGGAATTGACCAGGCCACTGTGGAGGTGGAATTAAATCATATAGATTGTGTGATACTGTATTATGAATATGGCAGATTTCTTGTCTCAACCTGGTTTCTCACAATAACCTCATTTCTTGTGTGCATGTAAAGATAGTCTGTATGCCAGGGATCCCCAACTAGTTTTCCCCAGAGCTAAATTATGTCAAGCATGCCAAGTCAAGGGCCACAACAACAGTCAAACTGGGCCCAGCACTTCCGTTGTAGCATTTGTGGTGTTTTATAATCACCATTTCTTAATAAAATGGAGATATATGAATATCTACGGAAAGTTAGATTCTCCCAAAAAAAAAATGAGCACAAGCGTGACATTTTATGACCACGCGATCCCAAGATAAGTGTAACTAAAGCATAAGATAGCCTCCGAGCTAAAACCTAGCTTTGTCACTTCTCGATGATGTAACTTCCGAGGGCAGTCTAAATTTTAAAATCCCTCTCTGTGATTTGATAGTAGACTAGCAGAGGATTTGATTGATGGGTCAATAGTTCTATCAGCTTTTACATAGTCATGGCAACAGGCATGCGTTCCCCGTGCGTAATATGTGCATAATATTCCACTGACAGACCGGAGACCGTGTGCTCGTCCCTATGTAGCGTTCAGTGATGTTTTATAATCACTATTTCTCAATAAAATGGAGATATACAAATACCTGTGAAAAGCTTAGCTTTTCCTGAACAAAATGAGCCCAAGCATGACATTTTATGACCACACAATCCCGAGATAAGTGCGACTAAAGTACAAGATTTTTTATGTTTTTATTTATTTCTGGAGAAGTCATCTGAGGGCCTGATAGATAGGACCCACAGGCCGCATTTGGCCCACGGGCCGCCAGTTGGGGATCCCTGCTGNAGGGCCTGATAGATAGGACCCACAGGCCGCATTTGGCCCACGGGCCGCCAGTTGGGGATCCCTGCTGTGTGCCATCAAAATACGTAGACAATGTAGTTAAAGGGGACACCCTCAATTTCACCGTCAATTTTGTTGGTAATGGTGAGCACTATTTACAGTGTAAAAACAACTGTATAAAGCTTGTAGAGGATCCTGTGCAAAGTCAGAGAAACTGACCCTCATGACATCACAAGGGTTACCTATAATCTTAAAAAGCTACTCAAGGCACTTTTGAGTGAATTCAGCTCCCCTGCCTTCTAGGAGTGTCTTTGGTGACTATAATAAATGTCCAGATCCACATAATACCTCCAAAACTGATGAAAGTCTAAAATAATGACGTTAGTTCCCTATTGTTCTTTCCAGCTGGTGGTGCGTCTGAAGGCGGGTCCACGGCTGGGCGAGGGCCGAGTAGAGGTGCTGAAGGAGGGAAAATGGGGTACTGTGTGTGATCACCTGTGGGACATCAATGCAGCCAGCATCATCTGCAGGGAGCTGGGCTTTGGAACAGCCAAAGAGGCCCTCACTAGGGCTCATTTGGGACAGGGTGAGATGAGTATATTTTTGAGAGTACATGCTTATAGATGTCCCATTCTAGCTATATTTCCAGTCCTCATTAAACCAGATGTGAACTTAAATGTTCTTTTAAAGGGACAAAATTGCAGAAAAGGGTTCTGAGCCTGATAAGTTTATCTTCTGAGACTAAATATAGTTTCTGTAAATGTGTGTTCCTAAACTGAGCAGCAGAGAAGTCTACGAACCAGGCCCAAGCACACAAATAAACCTAGTGAAAATGTTTACAGCCTGGCTTCTACTTCTATCTGAGAAGCTGATTGTCAAGGAATTCTACCCAAGACCAATTATACAAGTGTAAACTATGCTAGCAGGTCCCAGTGACCAAAACAATGGCATATGCCAGACAAAATAAACCTGTTGTATGTGAAACGTCATTGCGGCTTTGAAACCAGGATGTCAAGCAATCAAGCCCAAATATTCAGAATGACTGTGATTATTTTAGTACTAATAGTGAGCATGTGAATGTAGCCACTAAATTGTTGAACAGTAATAGATTTAAACATTTTCCAAGGAAACAGACCCTACTTTCACACACTCAATTATTGTCCTTTTACTTGCCGCACCTCTGCAGTAACCCTCTAATCACATTCATTTCCTCCCATTATCTTTCTGCCCAAATGAGCACATAGCATGTCCTGTAATGGCGGGTGCTTTTCCTTCTCTCTACTTTCCTTAATGAAGTCATTTATGGAATCCATTTGAGTGCTGCTTTTAGGGCTCTATAAAGAACGTGCTATGGAGCTGTTATGTCTAAATAATGAACATAATTAAATGTGAAAATGCTGCATTGTGGCTTCCCATTGTCTCAAGACAAATTTCAGGTCAGTTAACCAATGTTGTGGGCACAGATGACTTATAATAAAAACCACACTGAGTAGCTGTCACATTTTTAAAGTGTTGGATGCACATGATGATTTTCATCATGTTAACGTGACAGAATCGGATGGATCTATACATGGGGGGTAAAGCAAAGGCTCATGGGTAGTGCAGTCAGAGAAGAGTGACTCAATCTGCTAACTGTAAAGACACATCCATCCAGCTTGACTTGATGACATCATTAGCTATTTAAAGGGAAATTATAGGGCTTTAGCCAGGGCCTCACACACCTACGCAAACATAAATGTCTTCAAAGATTTTCCTCAATTTTGGCATTTCAGTGCCTATTTTGGTTTATAAAGCATGACCCCGAAGTGCAGCATGGAGTGTAATTTGGACAGAAAGCTCTCTGGCTAAGATCTGTTTCAGAGCCACATCAGAGGTCTGGATCATGTCTGGTCTTTTAATCCCTCTCTGTGGGCCATGGCTGCCCAGTATGCAAAGCCACCAGGATTTAGAAACTTTTATGTACGTGTTTGCGAGTCTTCTTGCATGTGGCCTCAACACACTCCATTGCTTCTCTGTAGGTACTGGTCCTATCCACTTGAACAGCGTCCAGTGCACAGGCAGGGAGAAGTCCATTATGGAGTGTCACTACAGAGATGCGACGCTTTACAGCTGCAAACACAGCCAGGATGTAGCCGTCCGCTGCAACGTCCCCAACACTGGCGTGCAGGCTACAGTGAGAAACACACATACGCACTACACACACAGAGAGAGACACAATTCAGGACAGTGTTAAGTTTGTTTTGGTTTTTTTTAATGATTTAATGTTATTATTTTTTATCCAAGTATTGTTACAGAATACCATATTAGCATTACTACTACTAGATTATTAGCCTTTATTCAGAAATGTCTGAAAAGTGGATTTATTTGATTTCTGGAGGTCATACTTTCCCAAAAGAACTGAAAAAAATGTGTGAGTGTAGTGAGATTATAGCAGGATATTTCCAATACAAATCAATTTGTTGATTGTTTCAGGATTTTTTCTGTGGGGGGAATGGGTGTCAGAATAAGCCACAAGAATCAAGAAAATGACATTTGAGTCAAAAAAAAAAAATCTTCTTCACTTGATTGTGATGCAATTCAGTTCTGATTGAGTTTTTCACAGTTGCTCTGTAAACAACAAATTTGATAAAGGTCAAATTTGTTTGAGGCAGAAGTGGCAAGATTTTCACTAATAAAAGTTTTAAGAAAGTAACAAATAAGTGAAAATAAAAGACCAGTACTAATTTCAAACATCTTTATCTTGGATTTATAAAGATTGATTTCTTAAATGTATTTTCTGAATAGTTTTAAAGTTAATTTCAAAAACTTTACTAGGTTATAGAATGTATATCTTATGTCCAATAAGGGATTTTTTTTCCAGTGCAACATAAATATATGGTACACCTATACTAAATATAGTCCACATGCTGGTCCTGTTTCACATTATGTGTAATGAAAATCTCCATCGCTTCGCTCTGCTTTCAGGTGCGTCTGGCAGGTGGCAGGGAGCCAGCAGAGGGCCGTGTGGAGGTGCTGATGGAGGTCAGAGGGGTGAAACGCTGGGGCTCTGTCTGCAGTGAGAACTGGGGCATCAATGAAGCCATGGTGGTCTGTCGACAGCTGGGCCTCGGCTTCGCTTCAAGAGCACACCAGGTGATGAATAGAATAGAATAGAATAGGGATGCTATTTGATGTTTCTCGCAGGTTTACCCCCATTCTCTCATTTTCTCTCAGCTTTTGTTGTCTGTTTCTCTCTCTCTCTCTCTCTCTCTCTCTCTCTCTCTCTCTCTCCCGCCCTCTCTCTCTGTCTTCCCTCTCTCTCTCCATTCGGCTGTTTGTGCATCTGTGCTGTGTTATTACCAAGGCCTGAGGTAATTACAGGCTTCTCAAGCGTCCATTTCCAGTGCAATAAAAATAAAAGAGGGAAAGTGAGGCAAAGAGAGATTGAGAGAGAAAGAAATTCACAGAGCAAACAAACTGAAAATAGAACTGTGCATGGAAAGGCCAGCATGAATGTGATTTGGGGGGTTGTTGGGAAAATTTAACAAGCAGTTTTAAAATTGTTAAAAAGAGTGGAAAATGTGATAATGTATACCGATAGTTCCTATAAAATGGGTTTTAATTGTTTATAGCACTAGCTGCTATTTGCTGTCAGCTCTGTCGGATTTCAGATGTCTTCTAGTAATTCCAGAAGCTTATGTGTTGACAACTTCATAAGTAAGCTCTAAAAAGTTGTGTACATGTGCATTTGTTCTGTACAGGAGACCTGGTACTGGCCCGGGTCCTCAGATGCTCAGGAGCTGGTTCTCAGTGGAACACACTGCATCGGCACTGAAATGTCGATCCAACAATGTCGCCGAAACACAAACGTCTACTGCCCAAGAGGAGGAGATGGCAAGGCTGCTGGAGTCACCTGTGTGGACAGTGAGGCCAAAATCAGCAAACATAGACACAATTGTATGTATTGCACAATGGCTGTGAAGTCAACTCTGACCTTTGACCCCTACAGCTGCTCCTGACCTTGTATTGGATGCTCAGCTTGTCCAAGAGACAGCCTACCTGGAGGACCGGCCGCTCCACCTGTTGACATGTGCAAATGAGGAGAATTGTTTGTCCTCCTCCGCTGCCAGGATGAACTGGCCCTATGGACACCGCCGCCTGCTGCGCTTCTCCTCCCGCATCATGAACATGGGCCGTGCTGACTTCAGACCCCGTGCCTCCAGAGAAAGCTGGACATGGCACCAGTGTCACAGGTGAGACTGGGAAGACAAAGTGAATGATGAGGATGTAGAAGAAATTAGAGGTAACAGAATCTAAACCAACCAGCTGTGTTCAGTCATGGAACGTGGGGGAGTATGCAGGTTTTCATTTGAACAAAACAGCTGCTGATTTTATGAAAAAAAAACAAGAACTTAATGGTTCCTGCTGCAAAACTTCAAGACCTCAAGCATTGAAACATGCAGTTTTGATATTAAAGTAGTTATTCATCATCATCAAACTAAATATTCCTTTAAAAAATATTAAATGACTTTTGTAGTTTTTGTTTTAGAAAATTTGAAAAAATTTAAATCCTCATCTATGGTCATGAGCTTTGATTAGTCATCTGGAGGGATGTATCCCAGTTGGAAACTGGAAAATGGATGGATGGATGGATGGATGGATGGATAGATTTAAGGTATGGTGAGTGAATGAGGAGCACTGAGACAGTGCAGCTTAAGATCTGTACTATAAATAACTAAAATAACATATAAAATACTGCCATTTAACACAATAAACAATAAACTTTTATCCTCCAAAATGATGCTTAGAATAAATGTCTGTCTCACTGGTCACCCAGCTGGTACAGTCAGAGAAAGCCATGGGTGAGCTCAAACCGTCCTGATTTCTTATCTCAGCGATTGTGGTGAGATAAGGTGAGGTGGTGTTGTGGTTCTTTGTCCCAAAATGAGAAGCACAACTCAGTGTCACTCCCAGCCGCAACCCAATCACAGCCTGCTCCAGCAGCAAATACATGGTTCACTTTCAGCTCTGCTAGAAGTTTCTGAGAACAGTTCTGTACTGAGAGCGCGATCGTGTCAGGATACATTATTATATGCATCCTGATAAATATATATCCTGATGGATGTATATTTAAGGATGTATATTTAAAATAAATGCCAGGGTCATTTAAAATAAGCAAAAGATGACAATTTGTGTTAACAACAAAACAGCAGCAACTTCCGTCAAGTACTTATTATTAGTTATTAGTTCTTATTACAAATTTCTGTTATTTTTATTTTCCTCCTTTGCGTATTTATTATGCCCTCTTGATCCCATTCTCAGGCACTACCACAGTATTGAGGTGTTCACCCACTATGATCTGCTCACCCTCAATGGAACCAAAGTGGCTGAAGGTCACAAAGCCAGTTTCTGTCTGGAGGATACTTACTGTCCTGATGGTAAGACATGCAAGGACCTACAGTATCTTTTGTTTTTTTTTTTTTGAGGGAGATCTGGAAAAGACAACAATGTCAGGATAAACATCCTAGACAACAACACAGCCATGGTCAAGAATGCCTAAAACTGCAAAGCTAAAAAATCCCATAATGAGCATTCAGAAGACAGCAGCAGGCTGTAAGATCAGGGGCCAAGCTTAATTTGATCTTAGCTATTCAAAGCCTAGGCGGCTTCTTATTGAGCTTAAGATCTTTTATATGTTTAAAGTCATAAAATGAAACCTGCTTTTTAATTTATTTTCCAAGCATTGTGTTATGATTTTAGCCTGTTGGTAGAGGAAACAATTTCACTTCCACAGGAATGACAGCAAAAACAATGCACAATATTCTACCCTTTTTATTTCTCCTCATACATTTCCAGGTATCCAGAAGCGGTACGCCTGCTATAACATGGGACAGCAGGGTATCTCAGTTGGCTGCTGGGACACTTACCGCCATGACATTGACTGCCAGTGGGTTGACATCACAGATGTACGACCTGGTGAATATATATTCCAGGTCAGGATTCATAATTTATTACAGAATTCTGGTCTTTTATATGTTCAGCTATCTACACATTTTATTGTAATTGTAATTAATTGTCTGGTTAAAAAGCACAGCAAAGAAAAATTCAGCATTTCATCCATCATTTCAGTTGCTTACACAGCTTCTTGGACTGAGCTTGAAAAAAGCAAACACAGAGGCTGGCATTTCAACATTTGAAGATAAAAGCTGTGATACAGACTGTAATTTCAGCTAAATAGTTCTTGGCTGTAGTTTCCAGCTATTCATGTGTTGTATGTATGCAGTTTAAGGGTGTGTGCGAGTTTAAGGCTAGAAAATTTAGTCTGCATTTATACAGAAAGTAGACCTGCTATTAGTCCACCCTTTCAGAAAATACAGGGTTACTGGCAATGGAAGGATTCTGCTCTGTTAGCATTTTGCAGATTGAGCATTTTAGCCCGTTGGTTCAGCTTCATGTCTCTCCTCTGCTTCAGGAGAATGATGTTTCCTCACATCACATCAGCTGATCAGCTGTGGAAGAAGTATTCAAATACTTTCTTCAAGTCAAAGTAGCAATACCAGAATAGAAAAATATTCAATCACAAGTAAAAAAAAAAAAATCCAGCATTCTAATTTTTACTGAAGTAAAACAACACTATTTTTAGTTTGTTATATGCAGCTTTAAAAGGTATGCTGTAATTCACTTTCACTGTGAGGCAAATTGGGTATTTTCATTCTTTCAGATCATTTAAGGCAGGAAGGAAGGAAGGAAGGAAGGAAGGAAGGAAGGAAGGAAGGAAGGAAAAAGTAATATTAGTGGTATTTTNAGGAAGGAAGGAAGGAAGGAAGGAAGGAAGGAAGGAAGGAAGGAAAAAGTAATATTAGTGGTATTTTATAAACTCATGTCATGCTAAATGTAAAGTCTTAATCTGAAAAGTTATTACAATTATTATTACATTTCCTGTAAGTACATCTGATAAATGTGGTAGAGTACAAGACGGAACTTTTACAAAATGGACTTATTCAAGTAAAGTACCTCAAAAAATATACGAAAGTACAGTATTTGAGTAAAAATACTTAATTACTTTCCACCTCTGGCTGTGGCCTAGTCATTTGTTCTATTTTTTGCTCCTGACAAAATAGCGACAGTACACTTGTTTTACTGTTTCTAAATATTTTCTGAGTGCTTACACAAAATCAAGATGTTTTTCATTAATGTGTATGTGAGTGTAAACTACATGCACTAGTGATGTATATGTACATATGGGCCCTTACACACACGCTGAGTCATGTCTGGAGAGATATAATCACATATGTGTCATAAAGCAGGGATCTACTTTTGTCATGGCTTCTATGACCTGCCACCACTTTGTGGTTGAGATTGTGGTGCAACAGTAGTCGCGTCGGTCATAAATGTGTGTTAGAAGTAAGAGATGGAGGGAGTGTGCAGAGTGTGCTTGTCTTTCAAGCAACTGGGTGTTTCTTTGAGTAGAATGGCAGCCATTTTTAGGACCATACATTTAAGGTCATGAGTCACATCCACCTCAGCCTGATTGCTCCTGATTGCTCCGTCATTTAAAAATCATCTGCACAACCTCACACACTTTTCATATGAAAGTGACGAGCTTTCACTGTTCTGTAAAACAGGCCGTGTCCTTTGTTTCACATTATTACAAGAGCTTTTAAAGGACATCCACCGCCACCAATTAATATGGTGTTTTACACATGGGGCCGTAAAATATTTGCTGAAATCACTGGCCTTAATAAACATGCAATAATATATATGTATATGAAGTGTCTGACACCAAATTTGACAGAAAGTGTAATAAAAAATTATAATTATGAATATTTTACTTAAATCTTTCTGTGTATAATTGGAACCACAGATTCTCATTGTATTTAAATGAAACAGTGCAGCTTTATTGTGTATGTGGTCAGGTTATCTGTTTGATGTGTGTATCAGGAAAATTCATTTGTGAGCTTTTTTTATATATGGCAGAAGGAGTGAAAAACAAGCCGTGGCAACCAACCAACCAATGAACCATGGCTATAGCATAATGATAGACTGGAGCTGAAAAACCAAAACTGTCATCTACATCTTTAGCTCTTTTTTCTCCTGGATGGAGATAACATTAGAAAGTGATGTCATGCTTTTCACAAAGCTCCACTTCATTAGGAGCCATATAGAAAGAGAAAACAATAATCCCGTGGCGTCTTGGACTGTCACATGACAAACTTTCCCAACCATATGAAGTGGTTAATCTCATTTGTTGCCATACTGAATCAGTATTCTTGATAACTTATTTTATTTTACCTTGTTTTTTTTTTTTTTTTTAATTAGAGAGTCTTGTTGGGATCAAGATCTCTTTTTTAAGTTTTTTTCACTTAGTCCTTGCAGCCAGATAACCAGAATCCAAACACAACAGTAGTTATGTCTATGAAGGTTCTCAGTCTTCCAGACCATTGAATATCCACTTTGTAGTTCAAGGCACCTGGACTTGCCGTTTATTCTGGAAGAAATTTTTCCATTCATCCAAGTAGCTTCTTATGTTCTCGGTCAGTATGTTTATATGCACGTCAAAACTTTGGTTATACTTGCATTAAGGCAATAAATTGACTTTTTTAAATATCATGTATACACCCTAATTAGATTGATCTCTGGAGTAAGCTTATTCCTAGTAACAGACTTAAATTATCCGATTGCAAATCATTTTTTTCAGGTATGTAGATGTCATAATCAGAGTAAGCCACCTCTGCATGCATTTCCTGACCCTTCGCATACTCCAGTTATGCAATGCTTCATGTATGTTCGGCAAACCATGGAATCCTATTAATTCCATCCATTTATATGCTTTACTTGCATTATTGACTTAATTGCAGTACAGACAAATGGAGTATAGCATGCATGTAAATATACTGAGTAGTAGGCAGTAGTCGTTCATATCAGGGACCAAGTGACTCCTGTAGGCATCAAATGGCCCTATAACACTTATCACCTACATGCAAATCCTGTAGTGTAGAGCATATTCCACCTCCATTCATGTGGCTCTCAAGACTGCCATGTGACCCCATAAGTCACCTGGCTCAAGGTGTGAATGACTCTCAGAGGATAAATGCCAGTTTGCTGCTCATCACTGACCCAGAACTGAAGCAGCTACTTGGATGAGAGCTGGAACATCTTCAAGATTAAACAGCTTGAAGAACATCTTCAAGCTGTTTATATTCTTCAATATGTTCTTCAAGCTGTTATTTTCAAATAAAACATTCAAATAAAACAACATGAAATAATGAAAAAATTACAAGTCACCCAGAAGGGAATTAAATAATGTAACTTCAGAGCTGCCTGTAGTTTATGTCCATTAAAATGTGCTCAGGACCTAAGTCAGTCCTGCCAAGATGTAAAGAATATCCAAGGTTAAATAAACATTGAATTGTATCCCATAATTGCTAGATCTGAATGAGAAGAAAGATATGAGGTAATTTGGAAACTCCAACAGTAAGGTTTTATGGGTAAAACTCTATTGCGGGTATTAAGAAAGGCATTTCGTGATCCTTTGTTTCTTTCATAAATATGAACTGTTTTCCATTGCCCATCTGGAAAATGATTGACGAATCTTTCAGTTTTCCAACTTGTAATCTTCCTCTCTTTTTACAGGTGGAGGTTAACCCCAGCTTAGACATGGCTGAGTCTGATTTCCAGAACAACGTGATGCGCTGTCGGTGCAAGTATGATGGAGCAAGAATCTTCATGTTTGGATGCCATGCAGGTAGCATATAAAGCCTGGATGCAACTGTCCCAACATTCCCTTTTTTTTCCTGTTTTGTATTCAACTTTACTCATCACATTTTCTTCAATTAACTGCATTTACTACTTTCATCAGGTGATGCATACAGTGCTGAGATGGAGGACTTGTTTGACCACCAGCGTCAGATCTCCAACAACTTCCTGTGAATGAGGGACAGCCAGAAATCAGTGCAGTACAACTGAATAACCCCTCACTACACCTCAACAAGTCAGGGAAAGGTGCTTGAAAAAAAGGAACATTTGCCAGTAAATAAGGATGGATGAGTTGGAGGGAAACAGGGACAGTATGGGAAGGAAAAGGGGGGGATTTCATGCGAAAATGGCTAATTACCGTAGGCTCCCCTGATTGATAGATCAGGTTGTCATCACCAGTGACTGTTCCTATATGAGAAAGTCAAGGAGAGAAGGAGGAATGTAGAAGGAGGAAAAGACAGGAAAGACCAGAGAAAAGGACCAGTTTAAGCAGTCATGGGCATCTTTTGTCACCATGATAAAACATAGATTGCTTTACAGTTTAAAATATTTGTCTTTGATCTTTTTTTTTCTTTTTTTTTTACAAATTTAATTCCCTTGATCAAACGTAACAATTGTTAAAGTAATGACATGAAGGCACATGAATCCATAAAAATACAGGTATTTTAATGAACAGGCTGTCAACAATCAAGTGTGTCATGACGTTTCTTGTGCTTTCACTGTTCACATTACAAATTCAGTATTTACTGTTCAAACTGTGTGGTTTTTGGTTTGGAATGAGAATTGATATTTTTTTTTCATGGTGCTATTTTGCCTTATTTGAATAAATATTGTAATGTAATGCAAATGTATTGTCATGTACAGTTTTATATTACCTCTCTGGAATACTGTTCTTTAGGTCTCTATTTATACAGAATTTTAATGTTCTCATGAGTTGATACTTGTCCCTGTGTAGATGTGTTTTGTATTTTAATTTTATTTTGACAAATAATTTGACTTGTCTGTGCTTCACCTGTTAAACATTGGTAACATCAGATGAGATCTGGCTGTGCCACGGTATTGCACACTCAGCCATACTTGGTAATGGTAGTGAAAAAATAAACATCAGTTTGTCAAACTGTATGATTATTTGGTACATGATTATTTGACTGCAAACCTTGCTAACTGCTAAAAACATGGAAATATAAATGTTAACATTTCTGCAGAAGTTTATGGGAATCTTTAAAAATACCAACTTGTTAAAGGAGAATGATTCCTTGATTTAGCTAACTACACAAAAAAGATAAGTTCCCCTTAACAAAAACACTTGAACAAGTTTATGCAGAGCTTTTTCCAAAGCTGACTCTAATCACAAAACAATTTAAACTCTATTACTTCCTTTAGCCGTTCAGCAGACCAGATTCAACCAGAAATTGGGTTTCCCATCCTCTCCTAGGGAGCCTGAGCTAACCCGTGTTTTATGGTTGTTTCCAGCCTCATTCCCGCTGATGAACACATACAAATACACACCACACACTGGAAACTCTCATAGCTGCCTGCTTTCACATAACACAGTCTATTCTTTAAGTATGTTATTTATTTTAATCTATTTTCCTTCCTTCCTTCTGACCTGGAACAGAATTTGTTAACTTCACAGCTGTAAGTAAAAAATAAATTCCTAGTAAAATGCACATTAAAGTTAATAACGCCAATATAAAAGCTAAAGAACACATATAATGTCTCAGGAACATTGGAAAGTTAATGATGAGAGTCCTGTTACAGGCTTAAGATCAAGACCAACACCAATCAGTACAGTGCTGATTTTAGAAGAAAGGGGTAAGGTAAAAAATTTATTTAGTATCTTTCTAGAGTAACAAAGTGCTTCACAAATCAAAACAGCTACAGCAATTATACATTAGAAAGACAAACACATGAATAAAAGCCTTTACTGTACAAACAGCCACAACTGCAAATGCTTTGTCAATGCTTAGACTGAGGGATAGCTAAGAGACCCTGATCAGAAGACCTAAGAGTTCCTGTTAGCAGAACAAGTAGTAATGAGTTGTTCACAAATACAGGCAGTAGCTTGATTCAAGAGCATTGTAGGTGAATAACACTATAATAAAATCAATCATGTATTTCACTAGCAGGCAGTGCAGTGACACCATGACAGGAGAGATGAGGATTCTGGCTGGCTCTGCAACAATCCAGCAGAAGCATTCTGAATCAGCTGCAGTTTCTTTTGTGCTGAGTTACTGAGACAGGTTTAAAAAAAAAAAAAAAAAAAAAAAAGGAGTTGCAACAGTCCAAGTAGTCTGAAACAAAAGCATGTGTGATAGCTTCAAGGGTACAATACCACAGAATTTAAAATATTTCTAAGTCTGGAGCAAAATAGAGACTTCACCTGTTCCTCAAAGTTTAAATGTTAGTCAGGATGGATAGCAAGAAGAGGCAATGCAGTCAGAGCTGATAAAAAAAAAGACCTCCATTTTATTAAAATTAAGCTGGAGAATCTTGCTTACCACCCACTCCTTATGAGATTAACAGTCTTGCATGACAGCCAGACTGTCCAGTTGAGCTGGTTAAAAGAAAGGTACAGCTGAGTATCATCTGCATAACAGTGGTAGGCAGCTGTCCAAGTGAGAACATATGGTGTAAATGGCAAATTGAAGTGGACCAAGAATTGAGACCTGGGGAACATGAGAGAGAGAAGAGCTGACAAATGGTGCCTCCTAAAGCCACCGAGCACTAAAGCTTATCAATGAGAATACAGTGAAAAAGTAACTTACCATATCTTCCCTGACAAAACTTGCATTTGTTATCAGAAAAACAACAACAGGCTATCAAAACAATCATAAATTACTACATGCTATCATGCCCATATCTGTAAACACTAACAGAATCTGTGATCAAAAGGCCAACAACAGTGTCCCTACAACTACAACTAAAATCTTTTAATACAACCGCTGACAACTAAATCTGAATTAAACATGTTGTAATGCTGTTAAAGGTTTGTCAGTTTAGACTAAATCACATGGTAAAAAAACATTAAGCATTTGGATTTATGTGTTTTATCATCCTAAAATACACTACTATGATGATACTTTTAAGAGAGTACTGATTACAGTGTTAATCAAATTTTGCTTAGAATTTGGGGGTGGGGGTGATGTAAGTTGTGTTTCCCTGCAATGCATTGCCATAGCATCCAAGGAAACAGAGCCTACACCCTTGCACAACCATCAAAGCCCTTTTTATGGTAGGACATTAGATTTTACTTCATTATAAAGATGCCTTACATGTGTGAATATGTCATTGTCACATCTCAATCTTTCATTTGTTCCATGACATAACAGCATTTCTAGGCAGGATGTCTGTGAAGAAGTTGGCAAATAGAACCACAAGTTGCTTAGTAGTGGTTTGTGTTTGTGTAGTTTATCTAATGATTGTGTGTGGGGTACCCAGCAGGCCTCTCTGCGGTACATCACCTCCTCCTAAAGCCACAGTAAAGCACGAGATTAGGGGCAGGGCTCAGATCTCACACGATGACAGTAAAGAGCAGCTAAAGGCCAAAAAGATGGGCTGAGGCTGGTCGACTGGCTCAACACAACGGCAAACAGGGAGGTCCATCACTGTGTTGGCTGGCTCATTATGAAGGTTTGTACAGATTTCTTTGTATTCCTCACTGGAACGCTTTTTATAAGAAGTTTATGAAAGGGAAAGTCACATGAGCACTGAAACTGGCTGTAAGATATTGTAAGATGTGGCTGTAACAGTAAAGAGGCAGTGAGAATTAAGAAGACATGGGCTTAATTAATCACAAATTAGAGGAATACATCATCTGGACATTTTATCTGACAGAAAACAGGACTTAAACACCAAACTAATACAGATTTGATGCTTTTTATTTCCCTTGGCAGAGATTTGGGTAATCAGTAGTAAACAAAAAAGCAGAACTAAGATACACAATAAAGACACATTACATTTTATTATAGACACCTTCCAAAGTCTTATCAGTAATGTGCGTAAGTGATGTACAGTAATCAAATTACATTATCACATCAACGTCACTGTCATGTAAGAGATAAAATGTTGTTGTTTTTTTTTTAAATCACCTTATTTTCAAAATGTCCATGTCATTTGCTGGAAAGAAAAAAAAAACTTTCTTCTCATCAAAATCAAATTACTCTTATTTTCTAGACCACTCCTCATGGAGTACCAACACATGCAAAGAAGAATCCTAATATAAACATATAACACCATCAGATCACCCCTCCCACATTCAAATAAAACACTGTTCTCCTTGACTGATATCATGTTGGTTTACTTTATTAAATGATCTATAACAACTTTATGTCCCACACAGTATCCATAAATCCATGTTGAACAAAATACATTTACATATCTAAACAGTATTGTAATGGACACACAAAAATAAATTCATCAGTCTTGATGCTGCTTCCAGAAATCATGCTCTACACAAACACATCTTTGGAAATGGTAAAAAGTGGAAAGTTATTTGGCATGATTATTTTCAAACTGCTGACTTTCTAAAACACTTAAAAATATTTGAATACTTGATCACAAAAACTAATCATGTAAGACACAATTTGAAACTTGCTTGTTATGAAATTTAGATTAATACTGAGATTCACTTTAGTTTTAATTTCTTATTTAGGCTTAAGCACAGGTTTCTTAATTCAGATTCAGTCCAGAGACATTGGCAGTCAGCTGGATAACTCTTTTAATTAAGCAACCAGAAGCCACAAGACATTTTACTCATCTCTTTGGTCTGAGTGTCCACTGAGAGTAACCTGTGTCCCATATATCTGAGTATGTATTTGTACTATTGTTGAATATCGTTTAATTGTGTATGATTTTTTTTTTTTTTTTTTTTTTTTTTTTTTTTTTTTTTTTTTTTTNTTTTTTTTTTTTTTTTTTTTTTGCTACTATGACCAAAAACAGTAGCAAACAAAGCCAAATATTTTTGACAACAGGCAATTTTATCAGAGATCAAATCAAACATGTCGTGAGCCTTGATGTGTGTCTCGGGGCTGAAAGTGAAATATGTCTAGAAAGAATCTGAAACTTCCAGGTCACAGGATATAGAAATGTCAAAGAAACACGTCAAATTTGATTTACTGTAGTATATAAAACCTCAAAAATTTCAAATTGTGCCTTAGAAATTACATTTTTGATTTAATTTAGTAAAATGTTTTCTTAAAATATTCATTGTCTTAATAATGTTTTGAAAATTTTGATTAGCTACATGCAAATCTTAATAACTACATTTCTACTGTTGTTACGAAACATGGACTACTAGGGTGTACGATGATACTTTACAGTGCATTAAGTTTTGTCTCCTCAAAGGTCTCAACATTTTTGTGCTTGACAGATAGTGACAATGTGTCTGTCCAAAAAAATATCAACATGATTGGTTGTGTAGTCCCTTATACTGTATAGAAATCTGAAAAGATGCAAGTGTCATCCAACATGTTTGAACAACAGACATCTTCCATTAAAACTACTAAAACAATAAACTAGGATTAACATATCTGCTGAAATCTTAACAGGTGAACAGTTGTGGTACTTAATCTTATCAGGGCAACAACAGCAGCTCCTCTGACTTAAACATGATAAACCTGCTGAAATGTTTCACTGCAAACTGATCTGAACTGAAGGATTCCACTAAGTGTTAATAAGACAAGTCAGTCATATCAGCTGTGATGATCTGACTGAAACAAACATGTAAATAAGAGTGTATTTTTCTAAATGTCATTAAATTTAACCAGAAAAAAAAGAATTTTAACATGATTTTAGTATATCTTCATACTGATGAGGCCAAGCTGAATTTTGTGCTAAAATGCCATTACCACCATATAATGGGAATTAAATGAATGTACGTTAATTCTTACTGGGTCCTAATTAAAAACATAACACAAAAATTCTGTATAATGCTGAAATAAGGTGGTTGATGTACACTCTAGACCTATTCAGAAATATTATTTATTTCATTTTCATAATGAGTTACCATTTACTAGTGACTAGGCCCTGTGCTTTACTACAGACCTCTACTGGGAACTTGATGCAGCTAAGTTCTGTTACTTCAGCTCAGATCTGCTCACCATAGCAAGGACACAACAGTCCTGCACAGACAAAGCGTGAACATAAAGTGTGAGGGAGCAGTAGTAAGATAATCTCATCTGATGTAGCACTGCAGGCTAACAGAGGGTGAGCGATGAGATATTCAGTGGAAGTTGGTGAAGTGTTGTGGAAAAGTAAGAAAAAAGGATGAGGTTCCATTTTTGGGATGGCAGGAAGGAACGAAACACGAGGAGGAGCAGACCGATCTTTGTCAAGTATGAAGATGAAAGAGAAGTTTTTAACATCTATCTCCTGAATTAAGAAATTAAAGGAAAACAGACTGGGGGAAGTAACTCCAACTCTGCCCGTTCTCACTTGCCTTCCCAGGCATCTTCCCTCTGTTTGGCTGCCAAGTGCCTTTGTTCTGAAAATCACAAAAGAGAGATAGGTCAGCATATCAATCTGAAAACCCCCCTTAAAACACAAGTGATTTATTTGTCTAAGCTTGTATCACTTTCTTTAATAAAGCAAAAAAAAAAAAAAAAANAAAAAAAAAAAAAAAAAACTGTGCAGACTGAAGAGCCAGCTATACATCAGTCCTCAGACTCCACCAAATGTGGCATCAACTCCAAGGACACAATGTTCAGAACATGATGCACTCCTGCACTAGCATTTAATGTGTGTGTTATGACCTTACATAAACAACACCGCAGTGTACTCATGCTGAGAACAAAGAAGTCTTTTTTAGTTTTCTTTGCTCGAGGCCCCGACTTCCTGACTGGCTGTTGAGTGGACAGCCACTTGTGGTTTCTGGATCTATATACTTATGTTCCTACAGTGAAGGGAAATGGCTGCTGCTCTGATTATAGACCCGTTGTGATCTGCACAGCAATAGATGGAGAGCAGCTTCACTTGGCATCAACTTGTCATTTTCTTTGTAAAGTGTAAAAACAGCGCTCACTTGTGGTTTAAACAGGAAATAGCCAGATGAAGACTATTAAGTATTTTAACATATAAGGGGAAGAAGAAGATCACTTATACCATTTTCTGCTGTGGAAACCTCCCACTGGGTCAGAGTTGCAATGTTGAAATATCAATTTTTGACAAAGATGATCTGTCACTTTCTTTCTATTTATCCTCTTCAAAAAAAAAGAAAAAATATATCAAGCAACATAAATTAAGTCGTTTTTGCCAATCTCCACCTGGAAAGATCATTATGAGCACTCATTGACTCTGTTTCATGGAGTTGAAAACCTGCCGCAACAAAGAAGTGATTCTGCTGAACTGAAACAGCTGAAGCCCACATTTTCAGTCCCTTTCTTTCTTTCTTTCTTTCTTTCTTTCTTTCTTTCTTTCTTTCTTTCTTTCTTTCTTTCTTTCTTCCTTTTCCTTCCTTTCATTCTCTATTATGCAACTAAATGCTTATAGTTGTAGTTGTGAAGGCAGACCTGGATAACCCGTAACATAATTGATGTCTCAATTACACTGGTTTTTCTTGCTTCAGAGTATCACTGACTTTCACAGCTGTTTTTCCAGTCCGCCAGAGATTGTGATGTATTAAGGTCATTAGCCTGCTTCTCTAACCTCTAGTCTGCTAGAGCAAAAAGCATAAATCCCAGACAACACAAAAAACCAGCTCAAACTATGAGGGGGACAGAACATGCCTCGATAGGAGGCCTCCAGTGCACAGTGTTGACTAAAGTATTGATGTATCTGAACTCTGTCTATGAATCACCTCGAGCCTCTTGGATTTTTCTCCTCTCTGCCTCCCGCTGCTCCTTCGTCTGGTTGCTCTTAACACCAAGGGCACCAATCACAAGCCTACGAGCCAATGCTGCACTTGTCTGAGGTCTTTCCTTGGCAGGCAGGAGGTAGTCTTAGGATGGAAGGAAAAGAGAATAAAAAAAAAAGCATTGTTTGTTGAAGAAGTGTTAGGTAGAACAGACAGGACTAGCTAAGCCCCATCAGCAGCACAGTGATAGCAGGGAGAATGATCTCTCCCTGAATGAAATGCAACAGACAAACTAATTTGTACCTGAGCAGCTACGGACTTTAGCCTTTGTGGCAGCAGGGGATTTGGAGAGTGGTCGCACCTTCATCAGTGAATGTTTGGATTTAAGGGCATCACGGGCTGAAAACAGAAAATAAATTACACAACTTAACTTGTTGCTCACTACTACTTGGATACATGTGCAAAAGCAAACTTGTAAGATCATGTCATAAAAGCGTACAACAAAGAAACAGAAAGACTAGACAGCAGAATAGCCCAGCAGCAACTACCAGTTTGGTGATACTCGTAATGTTTAGCATTTGTTAAAAACGGCTGGAGGTGTCGGTTCAACTCCAACTTCATTTTGAGGCCCCAGCCTGGAGAGGCAATCTCCAATATTATGTCTTTCAGTCAGTTTGGTCTCTTGCTTAGTAACAACATATGTCAGACAGGACAAAGTTTGCAAGGAGGAGAAGGAAGAGGAGAGGTCACAAGTAAACCCTCACTTACTGAAAGATGCTGATCAGGATATTTGCTTAACAGAAATTAAAAACTAGAGTCTTAATAAAAGCTCTGACAGAGTCAACAATAAATGAACATAACATAAATCAATAAATGAACATGATGAAATTTGCTTCAATAATATTCACTGCACGTGTTGTAGCATGTTTTTACTAACCTGCTATCGGACTGGAAAAGAGGCCCAGTGCGTGCGAGTCATCAATCCACTTGATATCAAAGCCTTTCTGCCTACACACACAGTCAAACTGGTTAATTTTTTTTGTCTCAAAAGCAGTAAATGGAATTCTGCAAGTACCTACACACAAAGAAAGATAAAACCGACACTCCAAGTCTTCTGAGACCTGGGGATCTCAGATAATCTACCAGGGTTCCCACATACACTTAGACAATTTCAGTTCCATATCGCTGATTTTTCCATAGCCTTACCCTCATATTTCATTAAATCACTGAGAAAACATTCATTATACAAATGCAGCTATATTAATGTAAATACTTAGTTAAGGGATAAAGGGTTAAGAGAGTTCCAAAAACTGGGAATATAGTTTAATGTTAAAAATCATACACTTTTAAGGGCATATGTTGCATGTTAAAAACTAGCAAATAAAATTGTACATACTGGTAGGACTGAAAAAACCTGAGAAGGTCCTCTGTCTTAAAGTTGGGAGGAAAGTCATAGATCTCTATGATGTGGGACAGTTCATCTTCCCTTAGGTCACAGTCATCATCTTCATCTTTGTCCATGTTGTAGTAATCAAACCTGGGCTCCTGGACAGATGTTTTCTTTTTGCCTTCCTTCACAGCCAGCTGGGAGGATGATGGAGTGAGGAGAGATGGAAACAAAATGGAAAAAAGAGAATGGGAAAAAGGAAATAACAAACAAGGAGTGTTAAAGTTCTGAAACACTTAGAA
Source organism: Lucifuga dentata (assembly GCA_014773175.1). Classification (NCBI taxonomy): domain Eukaryota; kingdom Metazoa; phylum Chordata; class Actinopteri; order Ophidiiformes; family Bythitidae; genus Lucifuga; species Lucifuga dentata. Next base: position 86,372 of record VXCM01002318.1, read on the forward strand.
AATAGCAGCTGCAAATTCGAGGAACATTTTATTTTCACATTATCATGCAGTGCAACATGAACATCAGCTTGCTGTATAACCAGACAAGTGATTTTTCCATACTGAAACAGGTATGATTTTTGTACCTACATGGAGCAGGTTCTTGTAATTACCATATTTCTTCCCATATTGTGCAGCAATACACCACTAACCTCTTCAAGCAGGTGTGGATGCAGATAATCTCCATCATCATTAAATAAGGTGTCCCAGCTATCTTCTTCCTTGTCTTCCTGAGTGGATGTTGGTTCCTGTTGTGAGATAACCTCTGGATCTGCCTCCTGATTGCTTAATTCAGGCTTTCTGTTAATGTATTCATTTTGGAACCAGTCTTCTTTTTCATCAGACTTAGCGTTACCTTTCTGTATACCCGCTCCATCTTCCTCTCCAACCGATACTGTCTTATCGACTGCTTCTGCCTTGTCCTTCTTGTTCTTAGCATTCTTTCGTGCCTTGTCTGTGTAGCGAGGTCGAGGTCTTGGTTTTACTTCTCCCTGAGTCTGAGCTTTGTTCTTAGAAGTTTGTTGTTGGTACTTGGGTGTGTACAGGGCCTTATCTGGCCTCTTTGACTGTGAGGATGGTGTGGTTGTAGGCTGGGCTGGAACAGAGTCATCTCTCAGCTGTTCCAAGTCCATTGTTAAATGATGCTATTAAAACATCTACATCAACAGAGAAATTAAAGGTGAGAACAGGCAAAATAATTTTAAAAATACTTCATAATTCCTACAGTGTTATAAAACTTTAACCATAATAGATTTTTCACCATTTTTATCGGTTGAATGACATGACACCAGGTTGACACTGGCTTATATATTTTTCACCTGATTTTATGCAGTATGCCACATAAAATAGATAAAACCTATATCAAATTATAAACCTATGGATTTGTTTAAATAATATTTCAGACATTTGAAACGTTTATTCTAAAATTTAAAAAATACATTAATTTTAAAAATTTAGACTTAGTCCCACCTATCTTCTTCCTTTTCTTCCTGAGTGGACATTGCTTTCTGTCATGAGATAACTTCTGGTCTGCCTCCTGATTGCTTAATTCAGGGTTAGACTAGTAAAACCAGGACCAGACTTACCCCCAAATCCTTCATATTCTGATTTATGAAACCTTTCTAGTGGTAATTATTTCTCAGACCAAACAAATGTAATAACAGAAAAAAAAATTATATTTAATTATTTAATTTTCAAAATCAGACCTCAACAATAACACATTAAAGTTAATTTTAAACTTGTTTCAATTCTACAAAATTTTTTATGTCTAGGATGAGGTGAAAGTCTAAGGGGACAAAAATCAGGTGAGTAGGATGACCCATTTCAAAGCCACAGTGATGGATAGCAGCCAGAAAGCAAATAGTGACTGCATGTTAGCCTTGTTTGTACATCTGATCGAAACTTGGGCAACTCTGGAACTTGTAAATTATAATCACTTGGCCAAAATGATAGCTGTTGATGTGCAGAAACACCAAAAGAAAATTATATTACTCCCAAAAAAAAAAAAAAAAAAAAAAAAAAGAAAATGCAGCCCTTTTGTGCCGGTTCAAAAAGTATCAATCAGTTATCTTATTTTAAACTGTTTTTGATCTGTAAAACCTTTACTCTATTTGTGCAAAAGGAGGAAACGGAAGCTGCAAACTGAAGCTGACTTACGGTGTTGTGCCGAAATCTGCATCCCTGCCGAGACTGTGTATTGTAAATAATTTTCTGAAGACGAAAGAATTAAATCGAGTTAACAGCTCACATTTGGGGTTATTGTTGTGTGACAGAGTGAGTTTTGTGCATTCAAGCCTCCTCAGGAGAAAGAAGGGGATGCATTTTTCGGCAGAAATAATGACTAAATAAGAATGGAGTACCGAATCGCTGCAGCCCAGTAGACATACTGTAGGTATTATTGTTGTTGCTTCTAAGAAGTGCCATAATCACTGTTTGAAAAGTTATTCAAAGGAAAAATATAGTCTTGGATTACATATATGATTCATTGTCCGCGAATGGGGATAAAATTTTTGGCAGGGATGCAGATTTCGACAGAACACTGTTAAGCACCTAAACTAATTACAGCAGTTTCTATGAGAATGTGGATGAATACATCTGAAACGCTAACCAGTTTAGCTAACCATCCTCTCACCCTATTACTGCATGTAGCACAAAGTTAAGGTTGTAATTCACTTGACACACAAACATAATGTTAATTTAGATCGACTTCAAAATCGCCTTTTGTTTGTTTTAATTAAAGCAAACAAATCAAACCAGATATTCTACTTGCCTGTGTTCGGTTTGTTTAGCAACAGATTTTCGTCGCGCTACTGACGCACATAGCAAAGAGCAGCATAGTGCAACGCAAGGAATTGTGGGAAATATAGTTTTTGTAAGGAACTGCTGTTCGTTTCCTGCTTAAATAATAAATGTTAATGTTTTGTTTTGTTTTGTTTCTGGATTCTAAGTCACCATTATTAAAACAAAGAAAGCAACAACAACAACAAAAACATGGAGGAATCTGATTTAATGGCCTCACGTCATAGAGTTCAACTTTATCGAATGGGCTGTCTTCAAAGTTCAATTTTGTTTGATTTCGTGAAGCTAAACAATTACAACTATATCAATCAAAAACAAAAACCTTTTCGTATGCCACATTTGCAAAACAACGGCAAACCCGCCCTCAAATAGAGGAATTAATAGATATAAATTATTATAATAACTTAACAATTAAAGCCCAAAATGTTGAATTAAGTCTCGATTTTTTTTCGTTTCACAAAAAAAAAAAAAAAAANAAAAAAAAAAAAAAAAGATCTTGCAGACTTCCGCGTCGGTAGGTCACGCCCAGTTGTGCTCTGCAGAGACTTGATTGGTTAACGTCCTGACGCAGATAAGTCTCCTGTGATTGGCCAGTCAAATTGTTGCGTAAATTACATTGCAGGTGTTGTGTAAAGTAAAAAAAATGTGTGTCTGGTAAATGTGAGAAAACGGCGCGGGGCGAATTCAAATTAGCTTCTTCTCCACACAGTGACAGAGCTTCAGGTAAGCTTGGGTTTAGTCAAATATTTAGTCAAATATCTTAGTAGAGAAGTATTTTAAACTAAGAGGGATAAAATGGATAGTAAATGTATAAGATATTCTGGTTTTTATCAGCAGAGGATTAATTTTATTATTATTATTATTATTATTATTATTATTATTATTATTATTATTNTTATCAGCAGAGGATTAATTTTATTATTATTATTATTATTATTATTATTATTATTATTATTATTATTATTTTATAATAGCTCTGTGCACGCAGGTTAAGAAATTTTGAGTATTTTCTCTCCCTCAAACATTCAAATTCCTCATTGTGTTTGTCTACTCTGTCGAAAAGGGAACTTAATGATGCTACTGTGGATTATAATGGGCTTGTGAAATAAACAATTTACCCTAAAATCATCTGCAAATGAGACCTCTAATGTGGAATTCGACTGTTCACACACCATAGACGGTCAATTATTACATAGCTATCAGTATTTTTACCAACAAGTAATTGTTTCATCATTTGTAGTCATTGCAACAAAGAAAATGTTTTAAACAAATGTTTAGTTTTCTTTATTGCTTTGGCTTCTGATAATGTAGTCTTCAGTTTTAATATAGCTGTCACTTAGTTCCATTTTTCTACATGTATGAAAGATGTTTTTATGATGTGCTGTAATGTTAGACTTCTTTTTTGTATATTTCTTCTTTTTTTTTGTTTGTTTTTTTGTTTGCTTTGTTGTTGTTATTGTTTTGTCAGGGCCATTGACACCAGCTATAAGCAATACCATATACCAATGGGACAGTATTATCAGTTAATATTAGTTCATTGTAGATATATCAATATTGATTACTGTTTTCATAATTTAACTTCCAGAGGAGTTTACTGTTCAAAACTACAGTTATTTTATCTTTACTGTTAATGTCAATTTGAAAATTAAGTTTATTGTTCAACTATGAAATATGTTAACCTTTGTAACCTTGTTAATTTCAGACATCATTACCAACAATGTTTGTGTATGTATTGCATTTAAGTTAAAAAAAAAAAAAATTGACTGATTTATCATTATCAGAATTTTTTTTACTCTCAAATGCTAAAACTTGAAATGTCCAATATCGGTTTGGGTCTAATTAATAATATGTTATGAGTGACGGAGGCTCAGATCTGCCAATTAATCAATTAAAAGTGTTTCATTTTGCAGTTTTAATTTGTTTGGTTTTTTTTTTACTGTTCTTCTTGCTTACTATAAGCTGTGTTTCGTGCCGTGCATATGCAGTATTTCTACACATTTTTTGACTTGATGATAATATGCATCATCAACACATCTGTCCTCGTCTTTACAGAAAACTGTTATCCTCATCTTCAGCTGAAAGGGGTCACCTTATCATGCTCTGTCTCCCACTAGGGTGAAGTCATGTGGGGCTCAAGTCTGCTGCTATTCATTCTCGGACCCTGGCATCGGTCTGACGCCTCAGAGCTCTGAGCCCATGTTTCAGGTTGTAACACAGACGCTGCTTCCTCCTGACAGGCTGCACAATCCTACACAGCTCAAATCCTACACAGCTCGGGACTACAGGTGAAAATTAGCCTGTGGCTAACTCTGGTACATTTACAGAAATGTTTATTAATGTACATTGTCCCTGAAATAAATAACNCCTGTGGCTAACTCTGGTACATTTACAGAAATGTTTATTAATGTACATTGTCCCTGAAATAAATAACTAAATAAAAATAAAATTATGGGATGGCTGTAACAGATGTGGATGGTGATGGCGACCTGGAGGTGGTGGTGGCAGGGTGAGTATGAAAGTGGGTAATGACTGAAGGATGGAGGGACTGATGTTTTGTTTGTTTGTTTTTTTTGTGACAAGACAGGTTGACAGTATCTGGATGTTAGCTCTGTTCCAATATTATTTCACTTTATAAGAATTCTAGAGGAGACGTGAGGTAAATCAGCACATCAAACCCCAGTGATGTCTTCTCTCGGATACAATGGGCCAAACCTGGTGCTGAAGTATGACCGCAGTCAGAATAGATTGGTAAATATTGCTATGGATGACTGCAACTCTCCATAGTATGCCCTGAGGGACATAGCAGGGAATGCTATAGGCGTTACAGCCTGTGATGTAGATGGACGCGAGGAGATCTATTTCCTCAACACCAACAATGCATTCTCTGGTAAACGATGCATTCTTTACTGATGCAGTCTGCATTGTACCCTGTTAAGGTTTTATCTCATGGTTTGACTTCTATTGCAGGACGAGCATCTTACTCAGACAAGCTATTCAAGTTTCGTAACGGTCGTATTGAGGATCTGCTGAGCGATGATCTTAATGTTCGTCGTGGTGTTACAAGTCGTATGGCAGGACGTTCTGTAGCATGTGTTGATAGAAAGGTCAGTAAAGTCTCTGTCAGAGGGTTTACAAAGTCTGCCAAAAGTTTCTCTTTCAGTCTATCTGATTACCGATCACCTATGTTCTCCTCCCATTCTTCCTATAATTGTTCAGCATCTTCAGAAGTTCCAACCTCTGCAGCTCCTGCTAAGCTCTTCTTTCTCCCTCTTCAAAAACTTCTCACTCTCTTTCTTGTTTTGCCCTGTAGGGAACAGGCCGTTAATCTATGTAGCCAACTATGCCAGCGGCAACTTGGCCCCCATGCTCTCTTAGAAATAGATGAGGCTGCCAGTGATGTGGCCAATGGTATCATCGCTCTGTCTGACATAGCTGCTGAGGCTGGTGTCAACAAGTTCACAGGTCAGAGGCCAGAATCTCACACATGGGGAAGTGATGAAAATAATGTTTTTAAAGTTAGCTAATCAGCTGTGGCATTAACAATTCTAATTGTTGTACAGGTGGGCGAGGTGTTGTGGTTGGACCAGCCCTCAACCAGGCAAGGTCTGATGTGTTCTGTGACAATGAGAATGGACCCAACTTCCTGTTTAAGAACAATGGAGATGGAACTTTTATTGACATGGCCAGACAGGCAGGTGTGGATGACACAGGAAAAAGTCTTTGAGTATAGTTTTTAATGCACATATTGAAGCAATTTCTCTGTATGAGGTTATAATTTTGGTACACTACAAATATTGTATTTTTGCCTGCAATGTTTAATACCCCCCTGGTATGATTTTATCTTTAGTTTTTTGAAACGTTTTTCATGAATTTGATCAAGATCAAATTGAAGTGGTATTATTTGGAAAATGTAGTCTGATATTTGAAACTTCAGTTCGCTTGAAGCTGAAGATCCAAATATGTATAGCTACAGCTCTGTATAGTTTTAAAATATTTCAATGGGCGGAATATGGCATCTGAAATGTCAATAATACACATAATATATGAAATTAAATATCAAATATTTTATGCAAGAAAAATGTTATTTAATCTTCTTAGAATCTAGTCTAATGATTGAAAGAAGCTGGACTCTGGTAGTACTCTTGAAGCATGTACTATATATTAGCAATATGCTTCCAGTCTATTTTTTTAAAGTTATTTTTATCATATGTGGTAAAACTTAAGATTTATGTAAGCACATAAATTTTTGTGGCACTGGCAGCACAATAGCATATAACACTGTGTCACTTTCTTAAGGTGTGGAGGACCGCAGCCAGCATGGCAGAGGAGTAGCACTCACAGACTTCAATGGTGATGGAAAGACAGACATTGTCTATGGCAACTGGAAGGCCCACATAGACTTTTTCTGCAGGGCAGGGCAGCAATTCCAAGTTCCGGGTGAGGAAGGGAAACAGGAAAAGGAGCAAGTGGCAGATAAAAGTGTCTAAACTGAAAACATTTTGATGTAGCATGAATTCACAGCGATGTTTTCTCCTGTCCAGAACATAGCATCTGCAGCATTCGCTGACTCCTCTCCTGTCCGTACAGTCATCGCTGCTGACTTTGATAATGACAGGGAACTAGAGGTGTTTTTCAACAACATTGCCTACAGAGGCACAGCCCCTAACAGGCTGTTCAGGTAACATATGAAATATTATGTGTATGTGAGCCTTAGTTAAAACAAAACTAAAAGCCTGTAACCACACTAGCAGCTTAACTTTGCTGTTCTCAGAACATTACCTCCAAAAATGGCCTGTTGGTGGCCACATGTTGCCACATAAATCCAAAGCTTTCATCTTCGCAAACATAATTTTACTCATCTCATGTCATGGAAATCTGTCCTGTATATTATGAGAAAACTCAGAAGAGATAATTCTACTAAGTTGACATTTTGGCCTGAGGATGGTGCTATAGGACAAGTCAGGAGCATGTCAAAGTCATCCAATTCATCCTCTGAGTACTGTGATCATCCACAGCAAATATCGCAGAAATAATTTTTTACAATAATTTGTCAAGAGACAACAACTTAAAATTGTGACCTCATGGTGGCAGAATGCCTTTTAAAATAATTAGAATTCATCCTTTGGGACACTGAATGCTCATACTTAATTTCATGGCAATCCATCCGGTAGTTGTTGTGAAATTTCACTCTTGTCTGTACAAAAATGCTGGACCAACAGACTGAGCTATCCACCCATTTAGAAAAACTGGCAGTATTATATTTATAATCCATTGTATATTACATTTGTGTGTATGTGCATGTGCTTTCAGGGTGTCTAGGAAAGCTGATGCAGACCCTTTTTTTCAGAAGTTGAATATTGGAGATGCTGCAGAGCCACAGGGGCGGGGCACAGGTCAACACATTTATCTCTAAACTCAGAACACAGGACACTGGTCTCAGAATCAGTCACAAGAAAACAGTTATATCAGTTTCATTATTTGTTACCTAAACTGAACAAAATTCAGTTATTTTATGTTTTGTTTTATCTATGTAATTTAACATAAAAAATGGTAATACTAAAAAAAATATCTTGGGAAACTCTGGGTGAGAATCAGATTATAAAATACCATTTGTAATATAAACACTTGCTAGTATGGTGTTTTTTTTTCTGTTTTGAGGGACTTATAAGCCACATAATCAGCAGTTTTCTCTCAGTTTTCCTCTTCGCTTTATTTTGTATTCCTCTTCACTTTTTTTTGTATTAGTGGAACCATTTTCTTTGCTGTTTTCACCATAAGCAGACATTGTCCTTTACTTAGATTGCAGTAAGAAACACAATTTTTATTGTGTAGAGACATAAAACCAGTGTGAAAATCAGTATAAACTGATCTGCTCCTTTGTGAAAGAAAAAAAAAAAATTGCAGGTATTTTAGTGAAACAGGGAGCCTTATGAATCTGCTTTTTTCCCCCAGAGATTTACTTAGCCATTATAAATACTGCAGTAAGTTTGTTTTGTAAGTCAGCGTTCTGAAAGGTCACTGTCTCTGTGGTGGACAGGTGGTGCTGTGACAGATTTGGATGGAGATGGACAGCTGGAGCTGCTGCTGGCACATGGAGGGAGCGTGTCCCAGCCGATATCTGTCTTCAAGGTCACACAGGTGTGTATGTGCATATTTGTGCACATGTATGTGACATTTTGAAAGTCTGTTTTAGCTGGGCCCTACTGTCCATAACCTAACCTGTCATTCTTTGCAGGGCTCCTCCAATAACTGGCTGAGGATCATCCCTCGCACCCAGTTTGGCTCTTTTGCTCGTGGTGCCAAGGTAACAGTTTTCACCAATCAGAGTGGAGCTCACACACGCATCATTGATGGAGGCTCGGGGTACCTGTGTGAGATGGAGCCTGTCACCCACTTTGGTTTAGGTAACTATATTTCCACATTATGTATAGAAACTGAAATAGAGAGGTTCCACTTTCATTACATTCATTAAATACAGTACATGCGTTGTTGTTTGTAGTAGATGTTATGTGAACATAACATTGAATCGAGTGAGCCTGCAGTAAGGGTCATTTGTAGTGATGAACCAATGGAGAACGTCCAAACTCTGATAAGTTTAATATACAGACTGTGATAAGCCCACTGTACACTTAAACACAAAATGATTGAAAGACAAAGTTAACAAGTGACTGTTGAAAAATCGAGCATCTAGCAGCTAAAGATGTTGGTGCAGATTTGCAGAACAAACAGAGCTAAAAGGAGAGCAAATACTGGCGTTACATTCATCAGGTGGCCAGAAACTCCAGTGAGTTGGTAATATTGTTATAGCCATCACAACTTGAAAGTTAGAGATTGAGATTATTGCGGCTTTATAAGTGTGTTGTCATAACACATACAGGGTGAATTAAAAATGATCCAGCCTTTTGGAGTGGTGTATTTTTCTTTCATGGTGCTCAGTCAGTGACCTTTCACCTCATAACCTTCACGAAGTGATGAGGTGACAGTACTGGAGGTCTCTTGGCCAGACGGCAGCTCCATTACTCGCCCCCTTCAGCCTGCTGAAATTAACTCAGTGGTGGAAGTTGCTTATCCCCGCTGAGCAGAAAATGTCTGTGCTTGTCAATGATACACAGGTACACACACACTCAGGATTCACTGCATGAAATAATGTTGATCAAATTATTAACATTTTAGCATCTTGACTTACAAAATGGTCGCAAGTTTTTGGTTAAATCTCTGTCTGGTTCTCTCAATCAGCCTCTGTCCTTCTTTCTCATTGATAGTTTTGATTAAAATATAATATTAAATGATGAATATTAACAGAATACAAACTACAGTCAATCACACAATCAATAACATAAGTTGTTTGCTATTTTTTTTTTTTTTTTTTTTTTTNTTTTTTTTTTTTTTTTCTGAAGTGTGGTAAAGGCTTTGCTGTCAAGAATGGCTGCTGTGCAGGTAGGATCTTTTTTTCTTTTTAAAAAAATTTAATTTACCTTTTCATTATTTTAAATATAAATAAAATAATTAAAATACAGTTTGATTGACCTTAATTTTATGTTTTATTTTGTGTTATTTTATGTTTTCTTTAATGATTAATTTTATTTTGTCTTTCTACAGGTATTTGAGGACAGTTGCACGAAATGCATTAAAAATAGTGGAAAATAAAATAATGTCATTATTTTCATTGGGGTTTTTTATGCCTCAAGAATGAATTGTGTTGCTTTGTTTTATTTGCTCTGTGAGTACTTTATTTGTATTCTTATTTTTTAACTGTTACTTGTTCACCTTTACTACTACATCTAGTCATCCTGTAGTCCAATCAACATTTCCTGTTTGCTGCTGTGAGCTGGATAAAGTAGTTGTCACTCTATGTTGTAAGTGGATCAGTGAAAACTGAGTATAGACTGGGATCCATATCATGCCCTTTACCCAGTTGAGTGTGGTTTATCCAGTAAGATGTGCATGCAAACATTTGAAAATAATTAATGATGACCGTGAGCGAAATATCCTGACAAAGTGTGTCTCAGTAGATCAGCTTGGTTTCTCATCCAGATATGACATGTCTGATGTATTTTCACATGATGAAATAGTTCACTACAAGGACTGATCGATACGTTTTGAGCCTGTGGGGTGAGTTGGGAGGATGCTGAACGAATTCAAAGTTAAGGCTATGGCTAGCAGCCATGGTGACAACTAATATGTGTGCAGGCACATTGTTTGGCCACCTTGTACAACACAAAGAGCCTTGGTTACTTTGGTTGCCACTTTGGAGCTGTAAATTAGAAACTCTTAGCTCAAATGAAAACGGTTGATGGAAAGAAACACCTAAACATATTTCTTGCATAGAAAATATTGCAGACCTTGCTTATTAATATGAACAAATGCTTCAAATGTGTTCAGACTTTTTTTTAACCAATGTTTATTTTATACAGAATAGGAGATAAAGTCAGAGAGGCCAGACTGAGATGGTTTGGACATGTACAGAGGAGGGATAGTGAACATATCGGTAGAAGGATGCTGAGGTTGGAACTGCCAGGCAGGAGGCCTAGAGGAAGACCAAAGAGGAGATTTATGGATGTAGTGAAAGAGGACATGAAGTTAGTTGGTGTGAGAGAAGAGGAGGCAGAGGATAGGGTTAGATGGAGGCAGAGGATTCGCTGTGGTGACCCCTGAAGGGAAAGCCGAAAGGAAAAGAAGAAGTTTATTTTATACAGAATGATGAATATTCTTGTGCCCATGTTTCATTTAATAATTTCAAGGTCTTCATTTGTAGTCAGTTTCACATGGTGAAATTGTATTAAAATCAAAAACTATTTTCTTTTACACAAATTAATGAACCATGCTTCCATCTAACAACATTATGTGAGTTCTGAGACAAATGTGTAGTTGTGTTGTGAATTCACAGAAAAGCCAAAAAAAAAAAAAAAAAANAAAAAAAAAAAAAAAAAGCCAAGCCTTGTATTGGCTGTGATGAAACTGTATTTATTTGATGTTAGTCATATATACTTCACTATCATGTGTATCAAACAATATGCAATATGAAAGTTTGTTCTTCTTGCACAAATACAGAATGTCAGAAAGCATAAAAGACACATTCACATTTGTGGGCCAGGTTTGGCAGTTCTTTTCTTTGGAGGTTTGTCCAGAAATCGAGGAAGCCTTGTGTTACTTCAAAACACAACAGCTGAAATTCAGGAAGACTTTTGACTCATTCTTTCTGTACTTACTGCTGCATATTTAATGCACAGTTTGTCTTTGCATAATCAAAATTTAGGAAGAGTTGGTCTCACTGAGTGAAACCAAGAGGTTGGTATTTTATTTTGTGCATGTGTCTGCGTTTGTGTGTCTAATGAGTTAAATACAGGCTTCATGAGAGAAATATATAGATCTGCTACATTATGTACATGGATGGCTGATTGACATGAATTGCTACCAAACAGCTTGTATCATTTACAGCAGAAGTAGAAGGATTGGTCGTTTGAGTATCTGGGCTCCTTACATCCTTCCTATATTTGCTAGTTTGTAATCTCAGACTGATGGAAACTGGCCTTTTAAGACTACTGAATTTGAGACTTGGAGACATGCTTAAACAACTACAGATAACATCTTTAAATTGATGTGCTGTGACTGATGTTAATGAGCTCCATTTCATCCAGCATCCTGTTTGGCTGATTGCGGTCAGGCTGATGTTGATCTGGACAGGAGGACACCAAATTCAAGCATATATTGTGTGTCAGCGCATGCACATGGCTCTCTAACAGACTGTTTAAGTCCATATTGAAACCATTTAACTGAAAACAAAAGTTTTTCATGTAATGGAAATTTGCAGCAGCATGTCTTTATTACACGCTAGCAAAATCTTTTGTGTGAGCACACGCTAGAGATGTATGGGCTAAGTGTTGGGGCAGGAATGCTGTATCACTGTCCTGTGACCTCCAGGGTTGTGAGTGATCAGGGGGACATGATGCCAGTAAGTAGCCAGTCATCGCGCAGTGCTGCCGGACACAGAGCTGCTCCCTGAGCTGGAGCCACTGGAGCCCCGATCTTCATAGATGGAAATCTCTATCTGAGGGAGAAGTTAGGGAGCAAGCATTTGTTGTAGAGTGTGACAGAGTTAAGTTGCATGAGTAAAAAGACTCATGCAAATGTTTTACATGCACATGCAGATAGAAATAGACAGAGTAAGGATACGACACGCATCCCCCTTCCTATGGGATCTGTAATGAGCAGACCCCTGGGCGCATAGATCTTCTCATTCTGCTCCTGAATGTACTTGGCTATTTTCTTCAGCACCTGACACATTGAACATGACAAAGACATTATGATGACTTTCCCAGAAATCGTCATCCTGGGCAATTAAAAGTCATTAAGTTGGAAATCTGACCTTCTCATAACGTGTCTCCATGCAAAGGAAGATAAGATACGCTGTAGCACAGGCCAAACACCCCTCCAGGTAAGACTGGCTTCCAATCTTTTCTGCCTCTGTATAGTAGTTATTCAGCGTCTTCACAGTGTCCTCAAACAGCGTGCGCTCAATCTGTAAACATAAACAGCCATAGACTCATGAGGAGCAGGTTTAGTTATTAAAATAAAACTTGTCCATCCTAAATCCAAAAATGAAGGAACATTCAATTACCGGTAATTATCATACAAATTACTATGACACATAAAAATGCAAAAGTTTTGTTGACTATTGTGAATGAACCACAGCACACAAACTCGTAAAACAAACAAATTGCAAAATGTCTAGCTGAGCTCTCCTCACCCTGCTCTCCAGTTCAGAGGGGAACTTGGTCTGGAACTTGCAGGTGGTCCCCTCACTGTAGTCTCTCTGGATGAAGACCTTGTTGGCCAGAGAGGCACTGTGCCTCAGCTCCTGCAGGTTGTGGAACTAAGAAAACAAATCACACACAAACAAATGTAATAAGAGTTATATCTATAATAAGTCCCAAGAGAGATAGAGGGAGCAAATTGCATCCCTCTTTCTCTGTGTGTGTTTAGTTGTAATGTGTGCAAACAGTAGCTGATGTTGTCATGTTTGTAAGTGTAGGATGATAGAGGAGAAGCAGACAAGATGTGATCAATCACTCTGTGGCTCAATGTCTGGACTCAGCTCTGCCTTGTTGCTTGTTGGAGCTGAGCCCAGCAGTGGACATACTATCTTTACTCTCTCTCTCTCTCTCTCACACACACACACACACACACACATNAGCAGTGGACATACTATCTTTACTCTCTCTCTCTCTCTCTCACACACACACACACACACACACATTCTCTCTATAGTATCACAGGAAAGCAAAGCTAGAATGAGACAACATTTCACTACAGCACACAACAGATCGATGTGGTGAAAAAGGATGAAGCAGACTGATAAAAGGCTTATACTTTTTTTTTTTTTACNAAACACGTTTATATCATGTCAACCCCTCAGTTATCCTGTACAGGTAGAGGTGAGGAAGCAAAGCAGTGAAAATGCTTAGGGTGGCGTGGCTCTGTCCGTGGTGCTGAACGTTATTCCTCTATCTCCGTGTGTGTGTGTGTGTGCGTGTGTGTGTGTTGGCCTGTCAACAGGATTAACGGAGCATTCTCATCAAACAAAAAGAGATCTGCTTTCAAAACAGCTTAAAGGCGAGGATTGTACAGTGATTCGCAAATTCCTGCTGGTGTTTTTTTCTATCAAACACCAGAACACACATACAGACGAAAACGACCAACCTTCAATTCAAAATCTCACTAAAATCTAGAACACATTGGTCAGTTTTGAGCCACAGCAGAATCAGTGTAAATTTTACCTTGTACAGCCTGAATGCCCCCGTTCATGTTCACCGTACCCGCGACCGTTTTGTTCCAGCGACAATTAAAAATGTGGAAATTATCGAAACTGCAGTAAGAAATTAAAGAGAAAATGTATTATAGCCTCACCTCTGTCGCCATGTTGCCATCCGTGGCCGTAGGGACGAGTCCCTGCGTGCAAATCGTTTTAGTGGGCCACAGGGCGGAGGAGTGGAGGGGGGAAGGGCGGAGGGAGGAAGGGAGGGAGNCGTTTTAGTGGGCCACAGGGCGGAGGAGTGGAGGGGGGAAGGGCGGAGGGAGGAAGGGAGGGAGGAGAGAAGAGCCAGGGGGCGGAGCTAATTTTGCTCTTCTACTGGTTCAGCACGTGGAGTGTGGAGGTTAAATCAATCTGACTGACAAGGAAGTCAGTCAAGCAAAAGCTTAAATCCCGAAAACACAGATTTACCGCTTCATTTAAGCTAAAGGACAACACCGGTAATTTTTCATGTTTAAGTCCAACAAGTACATGTTGTGCTGCTAACAAACCACTTTACATGTTTTAGTTTTACTGTATTTGCCAAGCAAATGTTCAGTGTGATATACCCACCTTAAAATTCAATGTTTCGCCTACTAAACTTATGTCCAGATGAAGAAGGTGCAGTAAATTTTTCTGTAAAAGCCATCTTCTCCTGGGACTATATTCCCTGCAGAAACATACTTTTTCATCTATGCAGCTCCATACTGGTTAAAGTTGTTGACCAAAACAAAAAAAAAAAAATAGATGTCATGTTTGGGAATGTAATGTAATGGATTAGTAATCTCAAGCACATTTATTTGAAATCTCTAAAATTATGCTTATAGCATTCTGGAATGAACTAATACCAATGGCAGTCTGAAAGGTAGGAAAAACAATTCTAATATTTACTGCTCCAGTTATGTTTTGGGAAATGATTGTCAGTCATGTAAGGTGTATGTGGGTTGTAATAATTGGGCTCAAACACGCAACTGGTATGGTCCTTTAATCAAATCACAGAGTTTATTATTTCAATATTAGCATATTTCAGGCAGGGACAAAATTTTCTGAATTATCAAGTCAAATAATAATTTCCACTTTCAGGAGCTTTAAATTAAATATATTAGATATGGTAAAACATTTTACAGTAAGTTTATATATGATTACAATAAAAGCAAAGCAAACAATTACAATCATCTGTCTGAATCATGACTAAAAACAACTTTGCATCAAGGATCCACTGTGCGTTGTGATGCCTTGATCTATTTTTAGCTCTGCTTGCAACAGTGTGGGGCTTTCATGACACTTCAGTTACTTCAAATGATATTAATCCAGTTGGGTCGACTTTGATCCAGTTAGGAAGAACACGGGCTCCAGAGACCACAAGCAGGCTGTTTATGCCAAACAAAATCAAATTGGGCATGTTCACACAGACAAAATGAACTTCATCCATAAGGAAATGCCACATTTGGCTTCAATATTTGCAGGTTGCACAGGCAACCTGCAAATATTGAAGCAATTTGTGTCTGCTCCCTCTGCATCTCATAAGCTCTTCCAGCTGGCGGCATGTCACTGAAAGAAAAGACCTCCAAATGCAGTGAGTCTACTAGTATTTGACTGGCAGTATTACAACAGAAATCAAGTTTGGCATATTCTCAAAATGCTATTGAATACAGCTCTGTGAGCAAACACCAGGAAACTTACACTGACGAGAGGTCTGTTTAATGCCGACCCTGCCAGCTCAAGGAGTCTGTGAGCCACAGTGAGAGTAGACACAACTTGTAGGAACATAAAAATACACAAGCAGCCCAAAGAACATGCACAAAATATCATATGACACTGATGACCAATTGCAGGTGACAGTGTACTGGGGAACAGTGAATAAGACCACCTGGGAGGTCTGAACAGCTAAATCCAGTGTTTGTTTTGGTCAAAAACCATGCCATCAAATCAAGCTAATTTGATTTTTATTGGAATACACTGCCTTTGAAGAGCCATATTACACACAGATCTTAGAACACAGCAGATTTGATTTTGTTTAGATTATGGCACCGGCCTTAGTCGTGTTTGTGTTCAACAGTTCTTTTAGCATTACAGTACAGTTAAACTGCTACACAGGGCTGCATTTCAAGATAACAATATTCAAGTGGAGTCAACTTTGTGGATGAGCAATGCAATTAAAAGACAACAATGTACGTATGTATGTAAGCTTACTGTCCCACCCAACACCACCTGCCATATGTTAGCTGCCACCCAGCATGCTTTGATTTGCCTCTGCTCAGCAAAGGAAACAATCAAGGTCCATTCATTTTGGTGAGTTTTTTGCTCTGTAGTAAGTCTTCTTGATCCTTAAAGTCAAGTTCTTCATGGTTAATGGAAGCAGGAAATATGCAAGATATTACAGTAGAAGTCCCAAGTCTTTCACTCAGTACAGTAACACAAGTAGCCGAGGAGGGATTCAAAAGGAAAAGGCATTCTTGGAGTCCAACATGGGAGTTATCTTGACAGATATAAATGCCTTAAAGGACCATACCGGCAATTTTGCATATTTAAGTGCAATAAGTACTATCTGCATACATGTTATGCTACTGACAATTTCCAAAACATAAAACCATATTTTAGTTTTCCTATTATTTTGCCAAATCCCCTAATCTTTCAAAGTCAAATGTTCAGGTGATACACCCACCCTAGAATTCAATGTTTCATCTGCTAACAAGTATGCATGAATATAGGAGGAACGGTCATTTTTAATTTCTCAATAAAAGCCAACTCCTCCTGGGACTATATTTCCTGGTGGAGACATACATTGTCTTCTGTGCAGTTCCATGTTAGACCAGTTAAATAAAGTTATGTCAACAGAACAAAATTTAAAAGAAATAGAGCTTGTTGTGATGGATTATGTAACTCAATCTCATTTCAAGTCTGTACAAGTTAATTTTTGTAGTGTTCTGGAATAAAATAAAAATAATTGGCAGTCTGGAAGGTAGGAAAACCATTTCTAAAATTTATTGTTGCAGTGGTGTATTTTGGGAAATGGTTTTCAGTAACTTAACATGTATGCAGATTGTATATATTGGGCGCAAACATGCAAAATTATTGGTATTGTCCTTTAACTTAGAAACCAATGCATTATATGAAGGGGTAGGAGGGGGTGAGGGCAAACCGTAACTGGCCTCCCACTGGGAGACAAGTTTGCCAGATGTAACATCATCTCATTATAACTTGCTGAGAGAAGAATTACAGGCAGCACAAACAAACACAGTTTCTCTCTGGGCCTCTGGAGCTAAAGGAGAAACAATGATAGAGAATGTAATTCAGAAAAGAAGTAGGAACAACACAGATAAGAGAATATGCTAAGGCAGTAATATGTTGTAATCATTTTATCAATTTGTCAAAACTTAAAATGTTAAAGTTACAAATTTTGGCATTTTCTCGTCTCACCTGTTGCCCCCATGGAAGATCTCAGGACCTTGAAAGAGCAACACCGGGAACAGAAACTATTGCCACAGTTACTGCAGTTCTTCTACAACAGGAAGAGACAAGATGTTGAAGCTTGTGTAACAAAATTAAATATGGACAGAGACATGATGTGATGTCTGAATATAACCCCCAAGTGTTGCAACAGGTTTTTAATCTTACCCTTTTCTTCAGCACTGAGAAGGCAGAATTGCAACTATAGCAGTTGCCTTTAGAGACAGAAAGAGACAAACAGATAATGAGAAATATATATATATGCACATTGCATCTGTTCATAGCAAAGAAACAAGACCAATACCAGAATTTTTTTTTTTTTTTTCCATCACTGAACTACAATAAAGCCAATGGATGAAAAAGCACACTGACCTATGCTGGTGGTAGGGTAGCGTTTACGCAGTTTCTCTGTCAGCTTGGACACTTTGCTGCGGATTGGCTCGTTGCGACTCAAGAGGCCATTTTCTGAGATGGTGTCATACTCTGGAGCTCCTAGGGGTCCATCATCATCCTCCTGAGGGAGAGGGAGGGACAAAAAGAAAAGTGATGGAGACTGGTATATAGAGGCCATGTATGTAGGTGTATCCAGGAGTCAAAGTCTCAGAGGCAGAGTTAAAACAAACTTCATTATGATACTTAAAGCCAGCTTGACTAATACATGTTTGGCAGGATGAAAATAGTAATTTATCATTTTAAATAATGCATTTCAATAGACAAAATGCATGCATGCACACGGCATGCAATCCATCTGCCAAACATAAAAACAACATACCACCACACCGCTTTATATAACCAATCTGCATCATTGTAGCTTTCTAATTCCAACCATATGAAGACATAATAATCATTGTTTTTGCCTCCTTATTTAATGCTTATCTGTTGATTTCCCCAAAAAAGCCTAATTAAAGTCCTTTTTGTGAGCCTGGCTGGGTTAGTACAACCTTCTCCACTGAAACATAGAGCTACCACTTGAACTAGTAGATAAGCAAAGAGTAAAAAGACAGACAGGAATAAGACTGGAGTTTTCTAATCAAAATGAAATAATAAAGATGAATAACAAAGAAAACCAGAATCCCCCCTCCCCAAACAGACAGGGTATTCAAAAGCAAGGCACCTGTTTACTGTGTGTTATCATGCACCAAGTTATCCATGTACTCTGATAAAATTCATTCAAAATTAGGTTTTCCTTCTATGGTGCACACTGTGTACACGTATTTCAGAAAAATATACACACATAATGATGCAAAACCATTCACAAATTCATCTTATTAAAATGGTGATGTGAAGGGGAAGCTGATTCCAATTTTATGAATTCACCATCATAGATACAATATGGCTGTTCTTTTCTCATGAGTGACATCAGCCATGCAGACTACTGAAGGAGCAACAGTACAATAATGATTAGAAACAACGCTGGCAACAACAATTACAGACCAGCATATCATACAGTGTTATCTATCACTATCACGTAGCAGCACATGCTAAACCTCCACATGCTTGGATGGATGAATTGGTGAATCCACTTACCACTAAGACCAAGGGGGTTTCCTTATCAGGAGCCAGTATAACACATAGAAACAATGTTCCCCACAAGCATTAATTTTCAGTCATCTGCTTGTGACTCAGACTACACAGAAACATGCCCACAAGCATACTTGAAAAAGCAAAGCAAGAAGTAATCCACAAAGTCATGTTAGACAACCATAAACCACCTGAACTACTTGGTCATGTGTCGAGCAGTTTTCTAACAGCAAGTCATATCGCGTCAGTGTACTGCTAGCCTTTTTTAGACAGAAGGTGTTACACTCACCTGTAAGGAAATAGAATGCTCCTGATTTCAGAGTACAGCAGAAAAAAAACAAAAGAAGTCATCAGTGTGAAAGATTTATGTTTTCATTCACTGATGTAAGCAGCAACAATAGAAGCAGAATGAGAAGCAATGTTCATGTACGTAATGTGGAGGTAATGACTGATGCTTCCCAAAATTCACTAACCATGCTCATTATTCTTATAATAAAATGGAATGTCTAGACTATGACTGATTACCTGTCAAATTGGACGGCACAGCCTTAAAACGTACCAGGACATTGTTGCCTTTGTTTATAATATTTGGTCATCCTTATATGTCTTTTTTTATAATCAGTTATCTAATAAGAAATATCTGATGCCTTCTGGTTTTTAGGTCTCGCATCAGATTTTCTATTAAAAGAGTAAATGTAGGGAAGAAAAATATAATTTCATGGAACTATAAAGACAAAAAACAACTTAAATAGTACATAAAAAAAAAAAAACCAAGAGATTCACACAGTATAGCTGAAGACAAGAAATATGAGAATAAAATGTAAATGAAAACAGCCATGTAAAGAAAGTTGAACAGTTTTACCTCGATGGCATCTTTGAACTCATCATCAGGCTCTGCTTCCTCAGCTTCCTCTACACTGCCAGGAGACAGGTCCTACCACAAACACACACATTATCACAAAAATCTGCACAAGAACACAAGCAGCTTACACTTCTGGTTGGTTATAAATCACAACTAGTGAATTCTTCAATCCCTTTTTCTTCATTAAAACCCCACATGCACTTTTTACCACCGTGCTCCTTCCTCCTCACCTCCAGACTGGTTGGTGTGGGGGTGCTGTCCAGTGGGCTGCCCTGTTCCTGTTCTTCGCCCACCCTCTCTAAGTCCTGGTTCTGACTCATGCAGAACAGCTTTCTGAGGTCCAGAACAACTGGAACCAAGGGAAAAAAAACATCAGTACATCACCTCTAGATTCTTAGATGAGACATAAGTGATGTTACTGTTTCCTGATGTTGATGTCTGACAGGTTTGAGCTAACCTCTGCAAAAGTCTCTATTCCACAGGAAGATGGCGCTGTTGAGTCCAGCAAGCAGCCAGCCCACAGGAATGGTGTAGAACAGACACACTGCTATTAACATCCCTCCATAGAACCTGCAGAGTGATATTACAAATGTCAGCTCACAGTGAGATCCAACAAATTCAGCATTTGTAGTTCATTTCCTCCAAATGGCAAATAAATTCTCCATGACTTAGTTTGATTCTACTTTCTCTGAATGAGCTATTATTTTAAGTTAATAACAAACTTTACTTGGTTACTTGGTTTACTTTACTTTACTTGGTTTGTTTACTAGTTACCATTTAGTCCATGTAAGTAGTCAATACAACATCAGCATTATAACAAAGCATGACTCGTCTGTAGGTTTAGAGAAATCTATCGACTGCCTAACTGCACTGTAACTGCACTGTAGTGGTACTCAGTTGCGTGCGTTCAGTGGGGCCCAAAAGTCTGAAACCACATTGAAAGTCTGTGATGTTTTCCATGTAAATCAAGAAATAATCAGAAAGTCTGACATCACAAGAAGCTCTCTGGAACATTGTCAAATCATGCTGGGATAACTTGAGTCATCAGGTTTTGCACAAACTTGTGGAGTCCATGCCAGCTCCAGTGCATGCTGTCATTAAAGCAACAGGGGGGCATACCAAATACTAAGATATTCTGAAATTCATGTACATTTTTCAAAGATTCAACTTTTCACTCAAATTTTTAAGATGATATTATCATTTAATGAAAAATCTTTTATTAAATTCAAATGTTTGTGTGTGCGTGCGTGCAATACATACCTTGATGACTTGGAATGATTATCCCAGTAGAGGACCTTGTAAACAGATTCTGCTGACAAGCAGGCAGAGGACAGCAGGTCATCCAGGTGCTTCAACCTGATGAAGATAAGACACAAACACACACAACAAAAAGTTCACAAAGTGCATGGAGCAGGAAATCCCATGTGAAAAAGAAGGAGCCATCTGAAGGGTCTATTTCCGAATTAAAGTGATGAAGCACAGGGTCTATAAAGAACTGAGTAAGCAAATTGCAGAGGCAATAAAAGACTTAGAGTAGCGGTTAGTTTTACAGACAGTTAATGCAGTAATGCATAACGATGCCCTGATGGGAGCAGTGCAAACACACTCGCTAGGATGTGGTTGGGCGAACTTAAGATGCTCATCCATTATGGATGTGCCAAGTCAGTTTGTACATGTGCACAATTGAAGTAATTGTTATTTTCGTCATCAGTTCATTTTTTTATCTCCAAATATTGATTTATCATTGACTTTATAAAAGTGTTAATAAGTTAACAGAGGCTATGATTGTCATCAAATAATCAAAGGCAACAATAGAGTAAATTTTATGATATCAAATTAAGAAAAAAATAAGCAAAATTATCATTTTTGAAGCTGTAACTAACAAATATTTAGCATTTTTACCTCTTAAATGACTAAATTCTTAATTAGCAACAATTTCCAATTCTATAATGGTTAACGACAAGAAAAAATTTAAAATCAGTTACAGTATTTTTTGAAATCTAATATCATTCTTAAAAGTATTTAAAACAAATTTTCAAGTTATTACTTTCTGACATTTATTTATTTTAATTAACCGTTAACCATTAACTCTTTGCAAACCAGTGTGGGAAACTCCAGCCTTTTTAACAAACACATTTTGATTGAGATCTGTCATACCTACAAATAGAAAACAGAAAAGTTCACACATGTACACACATGCTGATTGCCTCTCCCCACATACACCTATCAACCCACCCAAAACACACACAACCCCAAACACACACACACAACCCAAACACACACACAACCCCAAACACAACAACTCCAACACCCAAAACACACAACCCCATCCCCTGCAGCATCCAGCTTACAGGTCTTTGACCTCCAGCATTGCCTCTTGTTTGGTGAGGAGCACAGTCTGCAGGTCTCTGCGGTGCACGGCATGATGGCGCCTCATCTGGAGTTCAGCATCTGAGACTCTGCTCACACACCTGTCCTGCAGGTAACCCAGGCCAGCAGGCACTGACACTACCAAAACACTCACTGAGAACCAGCCCACTGACACAAAAAGGTAGACAGAACAACAAATTAATAACTTAATTAATTTTCCTTTTTTTTTTTTTTTTTTNACACACACACATTCACACCTGGAAGCTGCCCAGTACAACCACAGACTTCTCTGCTGGCCACTGAGCAGCTCCACTGTAGCATTTGGGGGTTTGGTGCCTTGCTCAAGGTCACCTCAGTGGTGTTAATGAAGGAGAGGCAGGCGCTGCTCATTCACCTCCCCAACCCAGATTTCTCCTGCCAGCTCAGGGATTAAACCAGCGACTCTTCGGTCAGAAGCTCGCTTCTCTAACCTTTAGGCCACCACTGCCCCAATTACCATAATTTTCCTTTAAAATGCCAGACATAAGTGTCATCTTACCTTCAGTAATAGTGCAAAAGAAGATATTGAGGAAAATGAGGACAAATAGAGAGCACAGCGGCATCTTCCACCTGAAAGATACAAACATCATGTGACATGTCTGAAGTCGCTGAGTGTATATGGTCAAATATAGTTAAAATACAAAAAAATATAACTTAGCTGTTATTACAGTTATTACAGTTATTACTCAAAGCTAAAAGCAATATGCAAACACATTCACACACACACACACACACACACACACACACACACACACACACACACANCACACACACCCAAGCAGGAAGCGAGCCAGCTCCACCGCATCTGCAACTGGTTCTAGAAACAGTGCCATTCTTTTGTAGGACACAACCATGTTGAGAAGGTCAAAGTTCAGGGTAGACCGTGGGCTCCCTAACTCAGAGGCATCTGGGGACCCGAGAGTCTCTTTGCTCAGCGTTTGTACAAGCTCCCCACGTTCACTCACACCCTGTAAAGGCTCCTGGGATGACCCTGCACTGTGCATTGTCATTGCTGTACAGCCTGGCGAAGAAAAAAATAGAAAGGACAAGCAAGTAACTACAGTGTTATAAAGTCAAAATGATATGATGATATGAATATGGAAGAGGAGGGTCATATTCTGATGAAAACACTGTGCTCAACTAAAGGCAGTCTAAATACTGTATATTGCTGTCTATTTCTGTTACAAGATTCTTCAAGCTGACAGTTATATTCAAGAGTGATTATTATTTTCTTTCTCAATTCAATCCCATCCAATTTTGGAAACCATGATTCTATTCAGTGACTATTATCTACAATTTGATTTCATGACACTCAGCAAAAACTATAGTATATAATTATTTATTTATGAAATAAACATGCAATAATTTATCCTGTCCTCTTTATTCTCCTAAAAGGTAAAAAGTATTTGGGAGCCTTACGTTTTAAGCACTATGCAAAAGTATAAGAAAAAGCAATGTATATTATTTCACTAAATGTTGTGCTATAACTTGTGGTAGCACAAACTAATACTGTTCAGAAAAAACATTGTTGTGAAAATGGACATAAAGATTAAAGATATTCAATTGTACACTTATTTTTATTTTTTAAAATGAAACAAGTTAAACTAGTGGTAGAACAACTGAATTGACAAAAAAAAAATTACGTGCCAGCAATTTAAATAATTGCTTAACTGTTCATTTATCAGAAAAAGACCAAAACTTGCTGCTTACCATCTTCAGTGTGAAGATTAATGGCTTTTCTCTTTTCATGTCATTATGAATTGAAACATAGATATTTGGACATTTGGCCAGACAAAGTAAGCAATTTGAAGATGTCTTCT
Organism: Lucifuga dentata; assembly: GCA_014773175.1. Lineage (NCBI taxonomy): Eukaryota > Metazoa > Chordata > Actinopteri > Ophidiiformes > Bythitidae > Lucifuga > Lucifuga dentata. The sequence goes on from VXCM01002318.1 coordinate 110,562, forward strand.
TGGCTCTTGGAACTAGTAATAGGAATTTGTATTTTTGATATTTTAAACAAAAAGAATTGACATACATTAATAAATATTAATAATCCAAATTCTTTTTGCAGTCCTATTCCATTTAAATTAATTTTAATCTCTCAATGAAGCAATTTGTGAGAGCTTTGTTTAAAAACAAACAAACAAAAGAAGACAAAGTTACTGTCATGGTGATCACTGTCAACTCATATCTTTGCAGTCATCAAAGGAGCTGCTTTACACGTAATCTTACATCTATTTGATCTTCACCTTGTCATTTTCCCTTTGCTCTGAAGTCTAGTTTGTTAAATTAAATGGAAACTTCACTTATTCCCCATTTTGCTTGAAAACAACCAAACTGCTGCTGGAACAAGTACCGTTTGTGTAAACCAGCTGATTTAAGGGAACCATTAATGTCACTAAGATCTCTGTCCCGTGATACGCTGACAAAACAGGAGAAATAAAGGTAACCTGGCTGAACGAAAGACATTGAAGGCATACGTGTATTAACGGAAGAACAGCAACATTACCTGACAGGAACTCGACAGAGCCCCTGAGCTGTGTCTCAAACAACAGCTAACTTCTGAAGCTAACAGCGTAATTAGCGAGTCCCACCAAGATCATCTGCCAGGAGGAAGAAAGAGCCTCCGACAACAAGCCACCCGGTCAACATCACAGCAGCCTGGCCTCCTACATTAACATTAGCTTATCTAATCGACATTGCTGGATCTTCCGCTGAGAAAAATGACAGGAAAGCGAATGTTTTGTTTGAAGACGGCTGGTTATCTCCGGCTCTCCTGTTAGCTCCGCTGCTGCTTCACCCACTTCCTGGTTGCATCCAGGACCGATTAATGCATAGCGAAAAATGAGCACAGAGTAATCGATGCAAGACATTCTCAATCAAATTACCATTTGTAATGATAAAAGTGGCGAGAGAGAGAGAGAGAGGGAGAGAGAGAGAGAGAGAGTNTAATGATAAAAGTGGCGAGAGAGAGAGAGAGGGAGAGAGAGAGAGAGAGAGTTAACTACTTAAATAAATTAATTACTCCAAAATACTACAGTACAAATTTTGCAGTTTATAGTTCCGGAAATGCTGAATCTAAGCATGAAAGTTTTTTCAATAGGCTACTTATAAAAATTTCATTGTTTTTAGGGTTCATCAAAAATGAGAAATTTTCCACTTGCATGTCTGTGCAAGGGACTTTGGAAAATAATCTATTTAAAATGCTACAGTAAAAATTGTTCATAATGTGAAGGATGGATTCAGCACTTCCAGAACTATAAACACACACATTATAAAATTGTTTTACTTTAGCATTTCAGAGTAATTAATTTCCAAAGCCCCATGTACAGACTTGCGATTGTTTAAATTTCTCATGTTTGAAGAGCCCTAAAAAAAAAAAAAAAAAAAAGATGAAATTTGCATAATTAGTTAAAAAAAACTTTGTTGGATTCAGCACTTCAAGAACTATAAACACACACCGTTTATAGTTATCACTTTGAAAGGTATAATGTTCTAAGCTCTCGTTGGCTCTTTATCAAACATAAACATAGGCACATACACTATTTATAGTTCTCAAAGTGCTGAATCCAACCATCAATTTTTTTTTTCCAACAACTTATGAAAATTTCTTTTTTTTTAGGACTCCTCAAACATGACAAATTTAAACAATCACAAGTCTGTGCATGAGGCTTTGGAAATTAATTACTCCAAAATGCTAAAGTAAAACATTTTTATAATGTGTGTGTTTATAGTTCTGGAAGTGCTGAATCCATCCATGAAAGTTTTACTAACTACTTATGGAAATTTCAGTTTTATGGGAAGATCAAAAATGAGATCAGGACCAAGATAACAGAGATGAAAGATAACCAGATCCAGATTCAGAGAGATCCAAATGCAGATGAGGAAACACACAGCAGGTCATCCCAGTCTATCACATGGAAGACAAGGGTTTAAATCCCAGCCAGAAAGGACAGGGAGGGAGACTCAGAAGAGAAAACCCACAGACATCAGAGTCACATACACAGAATGTATATGAAAATTTAATTTTTAAGGGCTCATCAATGTTATATGAAGCACAAATAATAATAATTTTTAAAAAGACAAAGGAAATAGTCTCAAGTGGCCACAGTGACACTTTTCTTCAGCTTTAAAGACTGGCAGCAGTAAGAAAAACAAACAGCCTCAGCAAATGACTTCCTTTAATAATTGCTTCCAACAGCAAAATAATGGCATAGAATTAAAATAAAAGGTTCCAGAAATATTTCATGTTAATAAATACTGATAAACCATCATATTCTGTTTTGTTTTGTTTTTTGCTAAAAGGTGACAGAGTGAACACATGGCCATCTATCCTTGGTGTTTTAAGTTTGTCCTTTCTTTCTGTCTGTGGACAGGATACTAACCTCTAGAACCTAAACAATGAAATAAAGCAACCCAAGTCTGTTCCAGTGACAGGACAATTTATGGTATAAAATAGGCCAATTCAATAAGAAGCACTTTGGCCTTGACTGATTTCACAATGCTTCTTTCTTAGTAAGGTCTCTTTAAAAAGACAGGTAATAAGGTAAATAACTTGATGCTTTATATGTCTAAGAACCATTTAGGATTAGACTGATATACAACATGTGGATCTTTAATGGCCTTAAATTAAAAAATTTAACATCACTTAAATGGTATGATACGCTTTTGAAGTTATGACGAGTATTGCCTGATGAAATATCAAGTCATTAATTTTTTATTATGGTAATTTAATGTCAGGTCTGTTATGCAAAAGACTGTAAAATGCTACCACTAGCCATCTGTTTATCGCTTTGAAAAGTACAATGTCCTAAGCTCTCGTTGGCTCTTTATCAAGCATATTAAGGGGATATATCACATCTAAAGCAGAGAGGTCATTCCACAGTGTACTGTGGGAGAACAGCTTCAAGCCCTACTGTTGCTACCTGACATGAGAACGCTGATGGAACTTAAGACCCCCACAGTTTCTGAAACACTTCCCACATTGTCCACAGATGTAAGGCTTCTCTCCAGTATGGATGCGGAGGTGCCTGGTTAATGCCCCAGAGTGACGGAAACACTTGGAGCACACCGAGCAGGTGTATGGCCTCTCTCCAGTGTGGATGCGCAGGTGCGTCTTGAGGTTTTCCATGCGGTTGAACTCTCGGTTGCACTCTGTGCAGCGGAAAGGACTGCAGCCTGGTGGGTAAAGCTGCATTTTGGCCCTCTTACTTCCTGCCGTAGGCTGCCGACAGTCCTGTTGAAGCTTCTGCTGGCACTGGCCATAGTGCCTCCGCAACAAGCTGGACAGGTGGAAAGCCTGACCGCAGATCTTGCAGGCCTTGAGGCTGGCAGAGGGGTGGCCTGGGTTGGGATCTGTCCGGACATGGACTCTGTAACCATGTGATGGGGCTTCTGAGACAGGAGCAGGATCTGCCATTTGGAAGGTTTTAGGGAATTCTGAGGAAGCATGTGGAAGATCTCTGGGTGGTGGGAGGCAGGTGGTCATGTTTGGAGAATGAGCTGTAGGAAAACCACATGAGAGAGTTGGAACTGATGAGGATGATATTGATAATTGGCCTTTTATTCAAAGGGTTCAGTCAGAAAAATGTACTTTCCAGTTGGAAATGTAATATGATTTTTGTTTTAACACAGATAATAAATTTGAAAAGCAGATATTTTGCTGCAACATTTTTCAGTTATGGCCAAATGATGTTCTTTTACTGACATGGCAGAAAGTTCTACTTGCGTGTAGGTATAAGTCTGTGGTAAGAAACACAACAAAACCTGGTATATTAACATGTTTGAAGCATCTGTAGTTAGCCAGGCTGAAGTCTGTCGGCCCAGAATCTTCTGTAATCTATCACTACAGCTGTCAAACTGGTAGTTTGTCATTGGAGAGCAAAAAGTGGTACAGATTCTGAGCTAATTTAAAGATATTGAATAATAACACAGAATAATAGCAATGTAAATAGTTAACCCCTCAAACAGGTCTACTGCTATACAGGGATATCTTTTGATTGTTTCAGGGACTCAGTTTCCCTTCTTACCATGAGTAAGGCTGTTGCAAGAGAGAGCGATGTCTTGGTCTTGACTCTGAATGTCCAGCTTTTCTGGTTTCCACTCCTCCAGCATTTTGGACTGAACCACAAACAGACTTTCGTGGCCAAAATCCTCCACTTTGTTCAAGTCAAAACAGCAAGCTGAATCACCTTCCAGCTCCTCCTCTTTTACTGTAACCTGCTGTAATGTGGACTGGTCCTCCCAGCTGGAAAGTTGCGGTGAGTCGCTACATTTAAGTGCTGGGTATTGGCATGGCTGATTAGAGCTCTCCACCTTCATGTATTCATGAGAAAACTCTTCAGTGGTTTCTATAATCAAAGACCAGAAAGTATAAGCAATGAGAAATGTGATCCCATAGAGAAAATGAACCTGCAACTTACCCCTGATCACGACATCACCGTTTTTGGAAACAGCATTAGAGAATTTTTCAGCCTGCAAATGTTCTTTTTCGCAGATCTCTTTCTTAAATCCATCACTTCTTTCTTTCTGTGTGTCTAAAGCAGCATTGTAGTCAGACTGCTTCTCTGTGCTTTGCCCTGCAGCTTTGCGTGTGTTTACATTGTTATCTTGGAAGTCACATGGCTGCTCGCCATGACTGTGATTTGTAGGACTAATACTCCTGTCCCCCGTGGAACTTTGGACATTGATCTCTTTGGGGTAACGCGTTCTGAGATTATATTCGGGGTGAGCTGGTTCATCTGTGTGGTTGTTGGCGTTTAACACCTGTTTTGTAGGACTTTCCTCGGAGTCCACCTGTGCTTCCGCTCTCTGCACACGGTGTTGGATGAACTCGTTCTCTCGTCGCATCTCCTCGCTGAGCTCTCCCATTGCCTCACCTACCAGTTTTATTACCTCCCGCACTGCGATGTCCACGGCCACTTCAAATGCTCCGTGGATTGCAGCAACAAGCTGCTTTTGGAAAGACAAAGAGACCTGAGAAACATGTCCTCCGCTGTGCTTGGACAAAAGCACCTTTTGGCTCCGGTTCAGATGAGGCTTCATGGCTCTTAACGACTCAGTATCATAGTGACGTAGTTTGTAATCCTGAAAAGACCGGGCATGTAATGGAGAATTTAACAAAATTCTTGTAGAATTAACCAAAGTGGATGAACAAAGCAGTTTCAGTTTCGCACGCATACGTCAGCTGGGCAGCATTAAATAGACGTCATGACGTCCATTTGAGCCGAAACGTAGGACGTATAAATGTAGGAACAGTGACTTAAAAAAAAAAAAAAAAAATAAAATAAAATAAAATATATATATATATATATTCTGTTTTCAAAAGTGTGACAACAGCTACAAATATACAAATAGATTAGATAGAAAAAATGATGTACATTACACATATGAAATGAAAACTATATTAAAGCCAATATCAGTTTTCACCAGTCGTTATAGATCCAGTACTGTAATTAATTCTCATTTTAACCCATGACTGGTTTCAAATATGATCGGAAACTAATATCCAGAGAAGATACCTTAAATTTTTATTTATTTTTTTTAAGGACAGTCGTGACATTCCTGTAGCAACTTGCCTCTGACATGCCATGCCCCTCTGAAATTTTAGTAAAATAAATTCTGCTATATGTGCACATTTTTGTCAGACTGGAAAAAAATGTGGAATTTTGGATTTGTATTGATTGTTGTTTGACATGTGAAAATACCATAATTGTGCAGGCTAAAAAGTGCAGTTTTACCTGTGTGTTCCTGTAACAAATTATACTGTGTATTTGTGAGACACTGCAAAAATCTTTATTTTATCGAGTCATTCTATCTATTACTGACTCCTGAAAATCAGATTTTCTTCAAACAAGGACAAGACAAAAAAAAAACAAAAAAAAAAAAAAANAAAAAAAAAAAAAAACCCTCTACCAGTGCAATGAGATTTTCAATAATTTTCTAGATATAACTAAGTTAGTATCTGGAAACAAAACAGAATAAGGCAGATTGTTGCACTAAATTCAAGAAAATGATACCTGATTCAAGGAAATTCTTCCACATTGATTGTCATGTTATTTATTTATTTATTTGTTCATTGAGTCCCTCAGTTGCTCTGTACAATCAGCAAGTCATTGTTTGTTGGCTTGGTAGAAATGACAACTTTCATAATATTTGTAGTCTTGTGTAGTAAAGAATTTTTCAGTGCATCTTTTTGGCAATAATGAAAAGTAAAGAAATATAAGAAATGACATTAGACTAGAGAGTTAACATAATTACATGAGACTAAACTCTGAGTGTGGTGTTGCTGAATAATGATATATTGGAAACAATTATATAGTTCCAACTTCACCAGTGTAAGAATTTGTTGCTTTTCTCTTTTATAATTTCTCTTCTATCATTGTATATTGAATACCGTTGAGGCAATTTGAAGTTTATCAATGATGTTATGAAAGGGTTCCCAATCCATTTAAGGCTCATGAGGTCTGAATGCCACACAGAGGAGGATAGATAAGGTAACCAGGTTTTAGGGCTGCAGCTATGGAAGTGTGTGTGCTGCTGGAAGGTTGTTGTGATTGTTGTGACTTATTTACACTGTATTAGGCCATTTACCTGTTTACCCTGCTTCCTGTTAGTCCTCTTATCTTTCCCTTTGTATTCTTTACCCTTCACCATGTGGAAGCTCTCCACCCTCCCAACATGGCAGCATCCACCACCACCACTGAGGACTGTCTGTGTTGTGGAAATTTTCCATTTTGCAAATCAGGAAATCAGCCTGTTCCAATAGGGGTGAACATGCACCAGCTGCACAGAATGTTCAGAGCAGCAGCAGACAAATATGTAAAGCACTGGGCAAGGCTTGTGTCGCAACAGATGGATGCAGAGATAAAAAGAACAGAGAAGAAAGAGAAGAGGAAGAGGAGGAGAATGAGGATGAAGCCCAGGTCTTAGTGGGGCTCAGACTGAGAAACAAATCAGGAATCAGGGCAGAGGGGCACAGAGACCACAAGGAATCAGGGAATCTGGATACCTCAGGAAAGTGGGAGTGCCAAAGACAGCATATAAACCATGATTCATACATGAGACATTAGAAAGGAAAAGGAGAGAAAAAAAAATTTCTTATTCAATAGCAGTTTTGAGACACATGCTAGGCTGAACATTTGGTCCCTATTTTTCCTGATCTAATGGTTATTTTCCTCCTTCTTTCCCTCTTTCCCTACTCCCTAGTATTTGCATTCCCTATGTTGAATTATCAACATACTATCACTTGTTCTTTGAAATCAGTTGAACTCTGGAGCATTTTAAGGTCCTGCTTGGTTTTTTGTTTATTTATTTATTTAAAAAGGACCGGGCACAATGTTAAACATAAATGTTTCCATTTGATGTATTGTACCAGGGTTATCTTAAAGCTAATTTTCATCTGCAGTCCTTCAGCTGGTCCCATGTAAAAAAGAATCCATACAAACACTAAGACTAGTTACACTAAAAAACGTAAAGGACAAACAACAATTCAGCGCTCACTCTATAAAAACAACACAGCTAAGATACAACCCAGATTTAAAACCAGCATAATAGATAAAGTGCAAAGAGTCCAGTAAATCCAGAGTCAGTGATTGCAGTGCTGAGTAGCTTTAAGCCAAGTTTTCAATTTGGTTGTAAAACTGGTTAAGGAACTGCAACTCCTGATGTCGTCAGGCAGAGTTCCACTGAGAGGAAGCTGTCACTGAAAAGGCTGACTGTTTAAATGAAGTACGACGAAACGGTACAGCGCAATCTCTTATGGTTGATATTATTAAAGATTTTATTGTGTTCTCAGAGGTTGAGACTAGACTCCATCTGCAATCTGCCCTGTAAGGCGGTGAAGTGTCATGTGCCAACAAACTAGGTATGACCTCACAAGACTCTGTCTCTGCATACTCTTCTACCCAACACACACACACACACACTCATGGTGTCACGCTTTGCTGTCGACATTCCTCTCTTAGTCAAATTAGATTTCTTGGAGGAGTAATAAATGCTGGTGGTGTGAGTCTGTCTGTGAGGGCTGTGCAACATTTACAATGTGTGTAGTAGAAGTAGTAGTATCCTAGTAAAGGAATTAACATTTACTATATGTAAGATTGTAGCTGCATTTTGAGTCACATATAAGGTAAAGGAGCAGGGAATAACCTGAGTGAATATGATTTTATCCTGATCAATGCAGACGTTTGTGATAACAATTGGATTGTGTTTGTGTGATGTTAGAGGGCACAGCTTTATAATTCACAGCTTTAAATAAGGACAAAAATATGTTAGCTCTGATTGTACTTAGGCATAATGAATGAATTAATTAATCTTTATTTCTGTGTCTTACCTATATGATCCACCCCACATGGGGTTACAAGACACAATCATATATAACATAACATTTCCAGTTCCGTAAACAAACTTATTGCAAACAGTCTTCATTGGTACAGTGCATGTTTTCTCAAATTCCATGCTTTCTCCACATAATGGGGAAATGAAAAGTATTTCTTTCACACATACTTTTTAGAATATTATAGTCATCATCCATCAAAAAATAATTACATCCATCATGGTTCTTATTATTAAACAGGCTGGTTCTTGGGACATGATATATTGGACAATAAATAGCAAAATGAATTTCATTTTCAACTTCATGTAAATCACAAAGGGAGCAGAGTCTGTTTTGCTCTTCAGTACCCACAAAACGACCTGTTTCCAAATGTAGAGGTAACNGCAGAGTCTGTTTTGCTCTTCAGTACCCACAAAACGACCTGTTTCCAAATGTAGAGGTAACACTCCGATTCTTAACTGAGCATACAGAGATCTCTTCCTTTTAGATAAATTAAATTTAACATAAACAGCATAAACAGGTCAGATACAATACCAATTCAATTGAAAACATTTTTCCCATCACAATAAAAATGATTCACAGCAGCATTAGGAACTATTTTTATGTGTTCTAAGCATTTGCACACATTCATATCTGCTGATAGTCTCATATTCTTAGCTCAGCTGAATGCCTCTGTGTTGCAGGACTGAAGAGCCACGATCTGACTACATTGTTGAGGACTAGGAGGCCAACCTGAAGCCCAGTCCAGGAAAATTTCTTTTGACAAATGAGAAAGACGTCCCAGAGAATCAAAACTCTTTCAATCCTTTCTCAAGGAGGCTGAGTGTAGCAAAGCTACCAAAGATTTAGAATGCTACCTTCACTGTATCTGCCACTAAAAACTGACTGGAGTTTGGAATGAGACAAAGTGGAGGAAGCTGAAGCTGAAGTGATGAAATACAGAGGTCATATTACTCTGGAGCCTGTTTTAACAGTAAAAATATACAAGTGTTGTGATGTATTTAGCACTTTCTGACATGTACTCTGTCAGTTTGACACGTTTGAGCCCAGGACACTGAAATACTAGTGAACTGTGGTAAATCTGCTTGAGGATTAGTCCACTGACATCCACCACCTATTAAAGAAAACATGAATATGTGCAGTACATGTACCCTATGGAGAAGTTTTAGGTTATATTCAACTGAATCAAAGCAGTTTGTACCAGAAACAGGCTGTTTGCTGAAAGCCTGAATATATATATTTCTTTTAGACTGATGTACAAAATGAACACAATGCATTTCTGAATGCACAACAGGCAAAGAGGGCTTAACTGGACAGTAGATATAGAACTAGTTGGAAACTCATGATATTATATTACTAGAGTTTAACGAATACTAGTAATGTGTTCCTTTGGCTGAGATTTTGCTTTTTTTTTTTAATGTGAAGTAAATGATGTATAAGTAAAATGTCAATCACATTCTGTTTGAATATGTGATTTGATTGATCCATTAATGTATAATTTTTAAAGGGCTTAATATATCCAATACTGAATACAACTGCAATTATACCCAGTATACTGTACATCTATAGGATATATCACTCAAGTCTGACTGAACTCTAATTTCCATGATGTGACTGCATCTGAATATAAACATATTGCTTTCATTTTTATTAGGAAAAGACACGTTACCTGTATTAATGGAATACATTTTAATTTTATAATCTATAATTAAATATTACATACAAATTATACAGTGCATTGTCACGATACATTTCATGTCAGTTCAGTTCAGCAGAAAGTTACTTTATGGTTTATTTAGGTCCACCCCATGAGCTAGAAAATTAACACAAATCAATGGCAAAGACAAACAGGAATTCATGGACTGGGAACCACCAAACCCCTCTGCATACTTGTGGATGAGATCATTTACTCACTATTAGATTTAGACTCCTTAGAATCCACTGACGAAACTGCAACTTCTAAGATTATTTTTTGTTTTCCTCAACGATAATTTCTCTCATTAATGGATGAAGGAAAATTTCATACTTCTCATGGTTAAACATGTTTCTTTAACCAAATGTGCTGCCACACTGCAACATCATCCCAAATACCTTTCAAATCCAAATCTAAATTGTTAAGAGAAGTGATGAACAAATGTGAAACCAGTTCACATAGCTGAAGTTCACTTTGTGAGGTCAAACACACCACTGACTTCCCTGTTCCTAAATCTTTGCAGTCTAAACACAGTGAACACACTTCTCTTATTTAATCAAAAAATAAGATCTGCACTTGTGGCACCACTGTTTTCACCAGCCCAGAGCTTATGACTGTGTAGGAAAGGATGTGCAGGTGAATATTTAAAGGCAAAGGGGTATAAAGTAAAAAATAAACAATGGAATGCAACACCTCCCATCCAAAAACAAGTGTGTGAGAGGCTTTGACTGGTGGTGTGAGTATGTGTGTGAGAGTATCCAGGAATCCAAAAGAAATGGCTGATATCTCACTGAAATATTTTAATGTTCACTCTCTTACAGGTAGCTACAGAATCTTCACATAATCAATTTCGCAGTCTGTTTAGTGACATTTACACAAGGCACAGAGGCAAACAGGGAAAGATATCTGCTGTCAAATTCTTACCCTTTAGGCCTCATCTTTCCACCCGCTCCCTCTCTTTGTAACCAAAGAGTCTATGAGAAGAGGAGGAGAGGGTNTCATCTTTCCACCCGCTCCCTCTCTTTGTAACCAAAGAGTCTATGAGAAGAGGAGGAGAGGGTGATGAATATTTCCACATCAGGACAACAAAACCTGAACTCTCAAATTCGGTCCTTTATTACACCCACATATGGGCACATTTGTTCTGTTCCATGCTCTGGATTCCTGTTGTTTCTCCTCCTCCTTCATCTCCTTTTCTCCTTTCCTACCACCAGGTGAAAAATGGTCTTCTGCTTTGGAAGCTCTGTGTGTATGACTCACTGTTGGCTCTCTGAGGTGCTCTGGCTGTTTCGACAATCACTGGTGGCATCTGGACCAGTTGGAGGGGTGTTTTACTGTCCTTCAGGGCCTGGCACAGATTCAGGATCTTAGGGCGCATTGGGAGAAAATGAGATTTCACATACCGTAAATGAAATGGTGAGGAGTAATGTGCTTAATTACAAAATAAAAGTGAAATAGATAAACTTTTTTTGGTGCAACATGTCAAATAGCAAAAAAGTGGTAGAAACCATTTGGTTCTATGGTACGACTCCTGCTCTTCTGTGTTGATGGACAGGAATTATCATTTGCATATCTTCACATTTAATGATTTAGAATAGGGAAAACTCACCTGCCCCCTCATTACCGCAACTTGTTTGTGAAACTGTCCTCTGTCAAACCCTGGGTCTTTCTGTGATACATGGTACACAATATGCACAAAAAGTGTGTTTAAATGTTTATTTACAGTTAGTTACAACCATAAAATTGAAAAAAAAAAGCTCACTTCTATCCTTTACATTCCTCTTCCTTGCATCATTCCATCCATCCCTGCATCCCTTCTCATCAACTTGCATTTTCCCTAATTGGTTCTTGACAGATGATGTAACACTCGCGATAACCGAAGTGCATTTTGGGTCTAAGCACCATTTCTGAGGTATTCTGTGGTCACTGGTCAAAGCATTTTATCTGCGTTCGCCTTCTTTTATTTGTGAAATGGTATGCTCGTGTTGTATTAAAAGCTGCAATAATAAGTTCCACAATGGGAAAAATAAAGCTTGACCACGATGCAAAATTTTTTAAGTTTCCAACCTGGAGAAAAGGCTACATGACCCACAAGTAGAGGACATAACAAAGTGGATTAGGATGGCCTGGGTTGCAGAGTGAGAATGCAAAAACATCACTTTCACCAAGATATCTCCCTTCATGTTTGTTTGCTCTCGGCATTTTCATAAAGGTAGGTAAAATAGCTTTTGTTGTTTAAGTAACGTTATTAAATGTGGTGGTTTTCTGTCTTCTAATGTAGCTAGCGTTAACGTTATATCCATGCGTTGTTTTGGTTTAGCCACACTAGTAAACACCCAGCGAGAGCAACAGAAACGGTTTAATTTGGTCTTGTTAAGACTGTAAAATGTCATGGATTAATCTGATGTTATGTAGCTAGCTACTAAAAACTTTTCATGTCATTGCAGATCAACCTGCATATGAGATGATGGAGACTGACCCAGACTGGGCACCATCCCTACATGTCCACACAGACATTACACCTACAGACAGACATTTATAGAAATGCACTGTGCGCTGATGCTTTATCATGCTTGTCACTTCTCCTTCTGCTGTCACTTCTCCTTAGAACTGCATTTGACCCAGTCTTGCATGAACAATATACAACAGTACGTAAAATAAAAATTTTCAAAAATAAGAAATATACACAACATAAATGTGTTGTTCCTGATCTTTTTTTCTTTTCATTAACTCTTTGATAGCCAAATTAAGTATGGAAACCAAATGTTGTGCAACAGAGTAAGGTTTATTTTGCAATTTTCAAGTACAAACATGTTATTATAATAACATGTAATACCCAAGTATGAGGTTGGAGGCAGCAATGTGGGGTCAGCACTCCAGCTTTTTGCTGACAGGTCGTATGGATCGATGTTGTTAATAGTAGACAATTTAGCCAAATACCGGTTCCTGGCATCCTTGCTGAGTTTGTCTCAGTATGATATTCTCTCAGATTGCTTCTGCTTCTCCAGTTTGTCAATTAAATTGGTTGAATAACTAATTTAGTTGTGTTGTTTACAGTACTGCTTCCTATACCGGTTACTGCAGCTATACCTCCAAAATGAAGACTCGGTGATGTCATAGACGACAAACACACGTGACTGACAAAGACCGATTTCTGAATTTTTCCAATTTCTGGTTATACTTTAAAGCGAGATTCTCGCCTTCATCTCACTGACAACATTCCTCTATCTTGTTCTCCCTCAAGCTTTTGTTGTACTGTATTATTAATTCATTCAAGTCCTTTCATACCTTGAATAATTCATAGAGGTCCTCTTCCAGATCTTTGATGAAGTTCGGATCAGAGAGCTTGGGCAGCACTAACTCGCTGATCTCCTGGGAGAAAGGAACTTTGGCCTGAGTAAGCCAAGCCCAGTAGAATGGGTCTGGTGGACCGGTTAAAGAAAAAGTGTATTAACAATCATATACACATTAATACAAAGATAAAATAGCTGTTCCACCTGGGAAAGTTAATGAAAGAGCAGAGTACATTCTAAGATTCATATTCCTTGGATGTAAGGTTTTGGTAAATTTCAATTTAAGTATTTGTAACTTTGAGTAAAACGAAAATAGAAAACAGAAGATGAAAATTATTAAGATATAAAATAATTGACAGGTGTAACAGTTTAAGCTGCTATAGCAGCTTTCAGGAGATCCAGTGTGAAAGGTGTAATACAAGATTTAAGTCCTGCCAAAGGCAAGCTATGATTGGTTAAATAAATGTCAGTGTCAATGCTTACAGGCTCTCCAGGAGTCAGGGTGTTTGAGGGGGAAGGCAAGGCCGTTGTCTATGGCTGCCAGTTTGATGATAGGATCCTTTACTACCACCCAGTCTGTGTCCTGGAGAGAGAGAGAGAGAGAGAGAGAGAGAGAGAGAGAGAGAGAGAGGGAGAGAGAAAGAGCGAGCGAGAGAGAAAGTGTGGGAGTGGGAGGAGGGGGGAAGGAAAAAAAATTCAAATATTGATGAATGGATATAGCAGGTGAAACAAACACAAGATTCCACCATTTACATGCAAAAACATTAAAATAAAGCTGCCTGAAAACAAGACACAGATATGGTTTCAGCATTTTAAAAAAAATGCATATCAACATTCTGACTGTACCTGCGCGTGCATATGTGTGTGTGTGTATGTGTGTATGTGTGTGTGTGTGTGTGTGTGTGTGTGTGTGTGTGTGTGTGTGTCTGTCTGTCTGTCCTCACCCTATTCCCAACAGGATCCATGGGACAGTCATACTTCAGCAGCCAGTTGTCATTTCCCCTGTCTAGACAAACACATCAACTTCAGTCCTCTGTGTTGACAGGTAAAAGTAGATAAAGATGTACTTCAACTTCTTACTGACAATATAAATTCTAAGTCTAAGTTAACTTTTCTTCATATTGCTGAGAACAGTCCCACACTGATGACCCAGCCTTAATAGTGCTTGACCAGAGGAGCCACATGCCTGTATTCCTGATGATGTAATCAAGGACAACAAGTCGCTCAAACTGCAGCTGGAGCTGGCGGTTGGTATTCTCAGGCAAAGGCTCGGCTTCAAACCTCCGCAGCCAGAAATCTGCATCCTTGTACCCGTCAACGAAGAGCTGGAAAGAACCAACCTGGTGGAAGTGTAAAAGACCTTCAGGGTTCTGGAGTTTTGCTTAATTTCTTACATCATAAATAATGATATTGTCCCTAATGTGCTATGCTAATTTAGCGAGGAAATCTTTCCTAAAAACACTTCCAGTGTCAATGTATCTTAAATTTGTGTGCCATTTTTGGTGCCTAACAGTGTATTTTATGTATTCATGTGGATCAGTGATCAAACGTAGACATTGTGACAACACATCAATATACAAATGTAGCAGACATGATGTTTGATGTCAGAAAAAAATCAATGATGAAACAGCAAATATCACATGTACCATAAGTATGCCTCCTAACTAATGGCAATAAGTTCATACCACAGCTTTAGCGGTTTTTAAAGGCTTTTTTAAAAAAACAAACAACAGATGAATAATAAATACATCTCAAACACAGTATAAATTCCTCTTACCTTGGGTGGTAGTCCAATCCTGTGGAAGCGCTGGCCCACTTTAGGCACCTTCTCCAGGGCTAGTCTTTTTCCTCGAGACTTGACTCTGTCTATAGCACTGTAGTTAAATGTTTCACTGGCCAAGTACACCACCTAAAGTGAGGATGATTTATTAAGACAGGGAGTCATTTGCTGACGACAGTGTAGCTATATCAAGTCAAGTAGAGTTACTTATGTGTGTGTATGTGTGTGTGTTTACCTTGGTTCTAGGAACAATGTTGAGCTCTAGCTTCTGATCCACCAGGCTAGCTCCAGCCTCTGAGAGGTACCCCTGGTTCAGTACCAAACAGTCACGACCAAAACAGCAGGGACAACAAAGTTTCTGCAGCCACTTAGTCCACTTGGGGTTCAGCTGACCATAGGGCTCTTCATTCTTAGGTTTGAACACACCAATGATCTTCTGTGGAGGGAGGCAGAGAGGGAAAATGAGAATTAAATGAAAAGAAGGTGCAGTAAGAAAGAGTAAAGAAGAGTCAGAAAAGAGGGAATACATACACACAAAGATTCAGAATGTGAAGGGATTTAAGGAAGGAGAGTTTAGGAGGAGGTGAGAAATTAATAGCACTGTTTGGGTCTATGAGATAATTCAATAGTTAAAGTCAGAGACAATTTTCTCTGTGTGAATAGACCATCTGATTCACTGCAACAAAACCTAGATCTAAGCATCCCTGAATAATCAGGCCTGCATGCCAAATCTCTTGCTTTAAAACTTGGTGATAGAAGTCACATGACTAGTATGATTGACTGACACACACACACACACACACACACACACACAGATTACAACATAAAACTTGGTCATAGAAGAGAATTATATCCTCTAAGAGAACTAGCACATGACTACTAAAGCACGCTGGTGACTAAAGAAGCTGTGACAGGAGCAGATCACTGGGATAAAAACCTCCCCATTCAGCCTAAAAAGACATTTTATATTGTATCTCTTTGGTGACCAATGCAATGCAAATGGAATAGAAATGTACAGTATGGTGGTTGTAGCCTGGAAACACAACTTAAGGCTCACGTGGAAAATGCTAGGGCATAATTTTATATTGCAACATCCAAAGACACACGTCCGCTTTCAAATCATCATATAAAGTGATGTGGCCAAGCGGGATGACATAGTGTAAAAATTACTCAAGAGTTCCACTGACAGGCCTCAGTACTGCTGATCAAAGTTTACTGTCATTAATCTGCCATGATAAGGAGTCAGGAAACACTGCAGAGGGTGGCAAATGTGAAGAAATGGTCTGTTTTGGTGTGCTGCCACTTGTATAACCCTGTTTGTCCCAAGTGAAGCATTTTGTAGGATTTTTGTAAAGCACTTACATAAAAATAAAGTGACTATAACTACTAAATCAGCCATGCTTGCTCAGGAGTTTATAATTAGATTAGAAACTTTGATCAGACTTTTACAGACTTTTGACCAGAAATGTAATACAGCGAGGAGAAGGCTATACAGAGTAAAACCACCTGAAATAATAGCTGACATTAATTTTATCCATGAGTGTGTGTTTCAGACATCTTTGTGCCTGATAGTAATCAATGGAAGTAACTACCTGCCCCAGTTTGGGGGGAAACCCCATCTGAAATGGTAAAGACCTGCATAGCTGCAGGTAAATTGATTACAAGGTTAAACGTCTTAGAACTAGATCACAAGTTAAGTACAAAAAAGTAAGATAAAATGGGTTGTTTATTATTCACTGCTCAAAAAGTAGGTTTATAGTGTTTGCATGACCTAATGATCATTTGCCAAGTCATCCCAGGCTGGTTAGAAGCAGGCCTTTCCTAAAAGCGAGTAGCTTTGTTTGTTTGTTTATTATTGTTGTTTTTAATCAAAACATATTTCAATGCGTCATTAACGTCACTTCAGATTTCATATTAAGTTAGCCAATGGGACAGTCACACTGACAACATGCACGTTCATGGCAGGATTTCTGTTAGACGTAGCAGCTCTTACCCCTTGTGAGTCTTTGACAAAATAGCTTCCACTGGATCCCTGATAGATCCTCTCAGGGTAGATCCCCTCCTCTATGGCTCGCTCGGCCTTTCGGATGATCTCTCTGAACTCGGGATCCTCCGGGAACTCGTTCCTATGCGGTTCCCGTGGGGAGCCGCCACGGTCCCGGTCCAGTAACGGCTGTCTCTCCCGGCTGCGCCCCGGACTGCCAGCCGGGATGCGGACCACAGAGCCCGGCGTGCCTCCAAACGCCCCCCGGGGACTGGTGGGCTCTGTGGGACAGTACGTGAAATCACCGGAGTCCCGAAGCGGAGAGACAAGCGGACTCGTCTCGTCCATGATTAGGTATGAGACGAGGAGTATAAATATGAAGAAAGAGGAGAAAGTGGAACGTCTGTCTTCTTGGCTAATACCAACGTTAGCTAACAAGGAAACACACACACACACACACACACACACACACACACACAAAAATCATATGACTGTCAGCTTCCGGGAAGAGGCGGGATCTCCTGACTGTTTTGGTTTTTAACCAATCAAAATGTTCCTGTCAGAGAGCTATATCACTGATTGGATAAAAAAACATTCCACCTAACTGTGATAACGCAGCAAATTAATCCAATCAATTAGACAAATAATCCATGTTTAAAAAAAGGAAAAGAAAAGAAGTATAGATTTCAACCTCTTCTAAACTATATACCAAAACCAGCCACAGATTTTGTTCTCTTTTCCATTATGATGTTCACTTGGTTTAAGACAACTTAATCAGTAAATAATGACGAATAAAAGTTTCCTTAAACCCAAAAAACCTTCAACATGGTTGTTTTTTGTTTGTCTCTTTGGTAACATTATGAAAATAGTGTATTAACAATGGTTGAATTTCCATTTAAAAATAAATTCGGAAGTCTTTATTGCACTTTCTGTTGTTGACTGCTGCTGGTGAATAACTGAAATTAAGAATTCAGCGTTTTTAATTCTGTGTCCCAGGACAGTCTTCACCATGTATGCAACACAAAAATTTGTCTGAAACTAGGATGCAATCTGTGACATTCTTGAGGTTCACTTTCACTTGAGGTCACTAAGAAATAAATACCTTATAATATTTTTGCAAAAGCACACATTTCTACATTTTTCAATGAATAATACTATCATGTTTTGTACTGTAAACCCAAACTCATATTCTTAATCTATGTGTTCTATAAAAGTCATGATAACTCATTATGCAGCCCCAGACAATGTTTATTATTATTATTATTATTATTATTATTTTTTTTTTTATTATTATTATTATTATTGTTTGTTATTATTACAAGAAAGTCAATAGTCCCTTTCAGACATGCTATTGTTTAAATTTCTCATGTTTGATGAGCCAAAAAAAATAAATAAATTTTCATAAATAAATCTATTATGGATGGATTCAGCACTTCCAGAACTATAAACACAGACATGTTTTTTTTTTTTTTTACTGTAGCATTTTGGAGTAATTAATTTCCAAAGTCCCTTGTAAAGACATGCAATTGTTTAAATTTCTCATGTTTAATGAGCCTCTGGAAATGCATTTCTAGTTCCACTGGGCCATCTTCAGCTCTTGTGCGCTAGTATGACCAGAGAGAGTAAGAGAAACTGAAGGAACAAAACTGCAGAAAACTCACCTAAAAAAAAAAAAAAAAANAAAAAAAAAAAAAAAAGTCACCTCAGTGTGCTATTGACTGAAGGTCAAAGTTCACCAAAGCTGATTGACACAATGTTGTTACGCAAATATATTGTACTTTGCCTATTTGAGTGAATCCAACAATTGTTATGACTCCGTTGAACTAAACCAAATTCAATGCAAAAGTTTGTCATAAATGCATAGATGAATGTGCCTGTAATCTTTTTTTCTGGAAAGCGGATAAAGCCATTTGTCCAGCAGGTTTAGTCTGCAAGATTCTCTTTAGATTGGTGTTAGTTTAGCTCAACTGGTAGAACACTGCATTTGTTTTGCAAACCTTTTGAGTTCAAATCCTGGCAGAACCATTCTTTTTGTGATTTTATTCCTATAGTTTTCAAAGTAAAACGAGACAAACATTGGCAATGAGAGTTCCACAGTGTAGGCTATATTCTTGTACCAAGGGACCCCTGGATGGCCATTAAACCTGTGGTATTTGTATCATGTATGCTGTTACTGTATGTAACATCTATCATGAGATTGTCTGTGTGCAGGCGTTGTTGTTGTTGTTGTTGTTGTTGTTGTTGTTGTTGTTGTTGTTGTTGTTGTTGTTCGTCTTCTTCTTCTTCTTCTTCTTCTTCTTCTTCTTCTTCTTCTTCTTTAAAATTTTATGGCGGTTGGCAAACAACAAATTGGTGCATTACCGCCACCAACTGGTGAGGAGTGTGGATCTGGATTCAATTATTTCTTTAACAAAAACAAACAAACAAACAAACAAAAACAATAATAATCTCATATTCTAATACTTAACCCTGTTTTCCTTAAATAATGAAACAAAAAAGAATAACATAAAGCCCCTGAGCTTTGTTGTAACATATCTTTCAGATTAAATTTTACCTTTCTCTCTACCTTTACCTTCTTCTACCCTGCAGGCGTTGTTTGGGATGCAGCACTAATTTCAGCCTGCAGGATGCACTGCTCGGAGTGCCGACGTGCCACTGTGCTCGTCCTCCAGCAGCAACCTCCTCCTCCTGCGCGCGCTGCTCGCTTTGTGATTGGTGGAAACCAGCAGGAAGAGAGCTCGGGTCGTCTCGTCTGTCAAGTTCAAGCAAACCCAACTCCATAAACCCGCTGCTGCGACAGTTCATCCGTCATTCAGGACTGTAAAAATACTGCGTCCGCTTTTTTCTAGCCGTCTGTGGCCTTGCGGCGAAGTCAGGACGCACCTGCAGTCATTGTTGCGGCATTTTAAGAAAAGTGCTTTAGTCCAAAGTTCCCGGAAATACAGCGTAGAGGGCATCGGTGTGAGGATGGCTGCGTACAAGATAGTCCTGATCCGCCATGGAGAAAGCTCCTGGAACCAGGAGAACAGATTCTGCGGCTGGTTTGATGCGGACCTGAGTGAGACCGGCGAGCAGGAAGCCAGGAGGGGAGGACAGGCCCTGAAAGGTATTACAGGATCAGATAGTTTAGCAGCGCATTGTCAGAGTTTCTGTCATTGGATTAAAGCACCACAAGCTAGTGCTTATGCAACTCTGCCTGATGGGGAAACAGGTAGTCTGACCACTGCGACACGGCAGGCAGAAAGAGAGGAGTGGGCCTAAGCCTAGCTACAGTTATGTTCCCAAATTTATAAAATAATAGAGTACAGTGCAGTTTTTATTAACGGAGATGACGCTTGACCAGCTGTTTCTGACATCTGGCACTATGAGGTCCTAGCTAGAACCAATCCATTGGCCAGCCCGTGCTCTTGGGTTTATATCATCCTAATTAAGATTTTTTTTTTTTTTTTTTTTTTTTTTTTTTACCTTTACTAACATGCATAATTACTGTTTGTTATTTCTAATATTGTGGAGCCTTGTTTCAATTTGTAATTTTTAGCAAATCTCTACAGAATAGAATTGCCCTAGCAGTCAATTCTGGCCCATTCTGTTTTTTTATTTGTCAGTGTGGGCTGACAGCTGGTCAGATTATTTGTGCGTGTGGCCAAATTGGTCGTGGAAGCAGCATACCGTGCTTACACCAGGCTGAGGGATCAGGCATGCTGTAGGCATGCTGTATATTGTCTGGAAGAAATAAAATATGTAGCTTATATATGACCCAGACTAACTGTATGATGATGCTGAAAAGCTAAGTCACCTACAACAAATTAATTGATAACAATATAATAATTGATTATTAGAGTAATTTATTTAGAAAAGGTCTTGGTAAAGGCAAAATATTTGCTGGTTACAGCTTCTCAAATATGAGGATGTGCTGATTTTGTCTGTTTCATGTCCTTGAGAACATAATAAATTTGAAGATATTACGCTATTGAGCTTTGATCATTTGTGATGGACATTTAGCAGTATATGCTTTACATAATTTAAAAGTAATCAAATAGCAGTTTCATGATGACTGTACTTGGATGTGAGAGCATGTTCTGCTTCACATCTGAAAAGCAAAATGTAAATTCTGTTTTATAATAGAATTTCCCATAAGACTGTGTCCAGTTCCACCTAACATTATAAAAAAATGTGTGATGTTTCAGCTTCAGATTGCTTTTCCTTTTTTCTTTATATCATCTTATATAAAGCTGTTAGGAATAACTCCAAGTCAGTTTCTTTCACCATCAAATCTTTGAAAACGAAGTGATATGAATTGATATGATATGAATTATTTACTGTATAGCACATAAAAGAATTCAGTAAACACAATTCATGGGATATTATCTGCTCAGTATAATGAATTCAAAGCAAAATGAATGAATATGTGAATGAATGAATGAACAAACCAACAAATTAATGATTGCTTACCTCTTATATATTCCTGTTGCCCACATCTGACCATGGATTCAGTGATAAATTGCCCAATTGTCATCACGTCTATTCACAAATTCACAATGCTGTGCTGAATGCAGTTTTGGTCTGAATGCTATCATAAATCTTTTTGAGTCACAGAAAACACATATTTTGAAGTATTTTCAGTGGAAGCAACTCTAAAAATATGTTTCCAAATAAATTCTCTTATGTAGATGTGCTGTTGAACCATAACAGATTTATATTTATAACGTAGCCTTTCCTAGAATGACACATTCCATTTCACATCATTTTGTCCTTGGTAGGCTTATACTGTTTATTGAATTTGTGAAAATGTGACATTACAACATAATGATCTGTATTTGAGAAACAAAGTGATAATGTCAAAATCTGTGTTTACTAAGCATTTTGAGAGATTACAAAGAAGTGTCATTTGAGACCTTGGAAAGAAAGATCAGGCTGCCAAGCAAAGATGCTTTTGTTATCAGCATAGATTATTAATGTTTGTATTGTAAATTTTTGCCATTCACAGTGTTGGATTTAGTGGGGTTATGTAGAGTGGAAAGGGAAGGACCAGGGCAGATTTCCAAATGCTGCTTCCGATTATTTCACTGATTTCTTTGTTGCTCACACAATGTTGATTTTCTGTGACCCCAAAATAAATCTCTGCAGAAGGCTGCACTTATACATTTGATAGCCTCTTCAATGAAATGTAGTCATACGTGCTCTCCTGAAAAGTCTATGCAGGGACATTCTGCAGAGCCCACAGTCTGCTAATGTTCCACAGCTAATAGTGCCACTGACTAAGCAAAAGTAGATGTACAGGTGTATAAATATCAGAAAAGTAATAAACAGTGGAGATAATCTGTCAGTAGGTGAAATAAAATTTCTTTGGCATAGTATTTCCCCTTTGTCAATAAAAAAGGAATAAGCTTTGTGTGCCTCAAACATCAACTCATAAATTCATGCATTTACTATCATTCTCGTATTCTGTTTCTATTTGACTTCAGATGCTGGCTATGAATTTGATGTCTGCTACACCTCTGTCTTGAAGAGAGCCATCCGCACCTTGTGGCTTTGCCTGGAAGGCATCGACCAAATGTGGCTGCCTGTCCACCGGACCTGGAGGCTCAATGAACGCCATTATGGTGGCCTGACTGGGCTGAACAAGGCAGAAACAGCAGCTAAACATGGGGAGGCCCAGGTCAAGATCTGGAGGCGTTCATTTGACACTCCTCCCCCACCTATGGATGAGGAACATGCTTACTATCAGAATATAAGCAAGGTAGGATTGCAAGAGAACAATGAATCACAAAGTCCTCTATGGCTGTAATGCAACTGACAGCATTAACTCTGTTTTGTGGTAGGACCGCCGCTATGCTGACCTGACAGAGGACCAGCTTCCAACCTGTGAAAGTCTTAAAGATACCATCGCCAGGGCACTGCCCTTCTGGAATGAAGAGATTGTCCCCCAGATCAAAGAGGGAAAGAGGGTTCTGATTGCTGCTCACGGCAATAGTCTTCGTGGAATCGTCAAACATCTTGAGGGTAATATACTGTATATAGAGAAGTGTGAGGAGCCACTGGTTCAGAAAGTTTTTTTTGTTTTTTTTTTGCCATTATGACACTTTTAATGATAACCTAATGAAATCTCAAACTTGTTATGTACATAATACTTTGACTTCTTGAATGTTCAAGTGCTGGACAACAGGAAATTTCCTGCTGTCCAGCACTGAACATAATCATGTAGAATTGAATGCTCTCCATCCAATAAACCCCTCCCCACTTCTTCAGTCTTATAGAGATGGAGGGCAGAAGAAATAAAAATTGAATGTGTGAAATCTAGTTAGATGTTTTTTTTTTTTTTTTTTTNTTTTTTTTTTTTTTTTTTTAAGTCATACCAGGTTAGATTGAAGAAAGTACATAACATTTAACAAATAAATTTAGTCCCATCTCTACCTCCCTACAAGTAATTTTTTGTAGAGAGGTTTGTATACTTTTTTGTGAACAAGTGTAAACACAAAAAAGCTTCATACAAGGAGAAAGAATGTCTCAATGTGTGAGTGCAGTTTTGCATAATAATGCACACAAAAAATCTTGCCCAACTTCTCTGTGACTTCTCTGACTGTGGCCTGATATTGTAGGAATGTACTGATTTCATTGATTGAGTCAATGCCAAGACAAGGCTTAAAATCTTTACAGGTAGCCTTCTATCAGCTGTTGGCTGAGTATTTACTTGGCTTGTTTTCAAAACATTTATGAATAACTTTCTCTGAGCAGCAAATATTTAATACTTTTTTTTTTGCCACTATCATCAGCTTGCAGCAGCTGCTTCACCTCTGACTGGCTATTTGGAGTGAAGCTCTCTTTTCCTGATTTAGAATTTTCATCACTTGGTCAGATGCATGAGTCAAGATCACCTAAACCTTGTGTGACTTTAAACCAGAAGGCCAGACAGTAGAAAGGCATGCCCAATTAAATGGTTATAAGCTCTGCATGCCTGTTGTTGTTTCCAGGTATGTCAGAGAAGGCGATCATGGAGCTCAACCTGCCCACAGGCATCCCTATTGTGTATGAACTGGACAAGAACCTGAAGCCTGTTGGACCCATGCAATTCCTGGGAGATGAGGAGACCGTGAAAAAGGCCATGGAAGCTGTGGCTGCTCAGGGCAAAGCCAAGAAATAGACTCCTGCCACTTGGGTGGGCCAGTATATGGATTGATTATATGGGGTTCAGTTATTAAGTGAAAATAAGGTTATTTATGTATCATCACAAATTTACGCACATGTAGACACACAATGTGCTTATGCACTTTAGCATAATACAAACACACCATAATAGTGTGGTGTTTGATTTTATTGGTCTATATTTTCTGACATACCAAGGAAATGAAACAAGATTTTGCTGTTAGACAATGTAAACTAATAAGCACTGACCAAAATGCTTATTAGGGACCACTAACCAGGCACAAACATAAACTAACCTTACTGATTCGTCGTAAGTGTTCCTCTTTACACCCCTTGTAAGTGAAACTCAGTGGGAACAGTTAACCAAGGTAACACTGGCTGCTGTCAAAAGGGCAAGTTAATATGCCCCACTGCTGATTTTTGTTTGTTGTGATAAGTGAAAAAGGAATAAATGTTGTGAGCCACTATGTGAAATTTTGTTTTTATCATTGTCTGACATCATTTTCCTGTATAGTTGTGTTATCTGCCTTTATCATTCATATGATGTAGAAGAAAGTGACATGGTCCCTTATAAAATCCATTATGAAAAACAAAACTTGTTTTAAAAGGAGACTACATTAATATAAATATCACACATAATTTAATAATGATATCCATCATATTTTTTTACCACTAATTCCAAAAAGGGGAAAACATTTCTGTATATCCAAAACACACGGAAGAATACATCAAGAGGACGGTATATGTAAAACAAATACCCTTCTATGTGTCAAGATTTGTGGAATTGATAAATACACCTTATGCGATAAGTAATATTAAATAACGTTTCTGCTGTTCTTACACATTTTGAGATAATCTGGAAATATGACTAGCAAATCATGAGGAAAGGTAGATAATGCCTGTTGTGTTCTAGTATTGTATGAAAACAGTCAAAAATTCAAGTAAATCATAAGATACCCATAACCCAGTAAGATACTAACACTATATTCGTAAGTAAAAATTTGATGTGATTAATTGGTATTTATCGCGAAATAAATTAATATTAATAATGTGTCTGAATGTTTACGCAATCGTTTTTTAAAATGAAGAAAAATTGTCAGCAGCTTGTGCCTCAACAAATATGTCGGCATCGGCTGGTCCATTCTTTCAGCTTCCGTTCCTCTAAGCGCGAGAGGGACCAATCAGAATCGACTGGACCTCTTCGTCATAGCCAATCAGCTGCCGAGCTGCTCTTCTCGAAAACATGTCGCCCGTGAAGCTGTGTGTTCCAGGTGAGTCTCGTGAATTTGGTAATGATTGTACATCTGTTGGACTTAAACAAGACCAGAGGCTGTTTTATAGTTAATATTTATGTTGGCATTTGTAGCAGTCGTTATTTTGCGAGAAAATAGAGCTAGATTCCAGTAGGACAGTGTGAAATACCACATGCCATGTATGGCGTGTGCTCGGCAATCTTAAAATACCGTTAAATGTATTTACTTTTATTCTGAACTACATCCAGCCTTATTAGTTCATCATTAAATGACGTGCGTGACGTGGACCTTGTATGATATTGTTTTACGTTAAACAACAGTGGTAGTATTTCCGTGGGGAATCGTGGGGAATACTTGCAAGTTGTTGACTTTTACTTTCTAAGGCAGGGTTCATTAGCAGCCCTTCCCATCGCCTTAGGCAGGGCAGCAGCATTCCTTCTCCAACTTGTTTTGACCTTCCTTCATGTAACATACGGGAATCCTCACTTTTATTCTCCGGCTGCTCTGTAGCCATATTAACGTGGTGTTTCAAAAATATAAAGAAATTGTTTGGTGAAGAATTGTTGTATGCAATTTAATAGTGAGTATTTCACAGTGAACTCCATGCATTTGATTCTTAACAGACCAAAATGAAGCACTCAATTTTGCTTATGTTCCTCAGTCTGCCCCTGCATTAATTAGTTTTAATAATTTTATGAAGGTAATTTAAACAGCCTGTCCCCAATTAAGTAAATTAAAGAAAATTTAAGGTTTTTAATTCAGAGATTTCAGGGAGCTTTAGTTTATAGTGGTTTATATATTATGGAATGGTTAAAGCAGATGTTTTAGATGGTTTTTGTTTTTTAGTGACTTTGGCATGCACCTCAAAAACAGTTTTTATCACTAATGCAAGGGATCAGTTTTTCCAGCACAAATTCAGCGCTTCCTTTATGTGGACATGATGGGTAAATGCAATGAAAGTTTCCCTTCTGTATACTTTTGGCAGTTTGAGACAAGAGTTTACATAGAAATCTGTCACAAAAAACAGAGAGGTAATAGTCATTAACTTATATAACTGAAATCACCAAATAATGATGCCAGAATCTGCACTTCTGGCATGATTACTTCACCTACTGTTATGTGTTATCAGCCATTTGTAAATACTTAAGCATGAGACTGAAAGCTGTGACCATACGGTTAAATTTGCATGTAAAGTACCCAACTGTAGAAAGCAGGAACCTATGATGGTCTTAGTCCATTGAAAAAAAAATCATACAAAAAAAAAAACACAGTCATAGAAGAAGGTGCATTCAAAATACAATAGATAAAGTTTTTAAAAAGTTTACTTGCACTGTAGTATTAAATAACTTTCAGATGCAATTTAAAACAAACATGGAGTATATCTAAGAAAGAAAAACCTGCTTTTGCTGACAAATATACACAGTAAATGTGATGCTGCTCATCTGATAAAAGAAACATGGAGATACTTCAAATGTAAACTCACATTTTTGTGTTTTTTGTTTTTTTTTTTTTTTNTTTTTTTTTTTTTTGGAAATAATGAATCTATTTAATCTGAATCACATTTATATTTTACACTGTAAACTGTTTGATGATTTTTCCAGTCTTCGTTCCAGTCATGCTGTTAATGTTAATGATCTTGATGAGTATCATGCAAATGAAGGATGTGGTGTTTAATATCAGTTTCAAACACTACATACATACTCTGTACTTTTTTATTTTTAAGTTTTACAAAGTGTATTTTGTGTGTTTCTAAAGTTTGTGGTCTGTAGTCTAAGGTTTGTTTGAGAGGAGTGATACATAACTTCTTTTCTGTTCTATGCTATTCTATTCTGCTTAGACTGTTCAAATTGCTAGTCAAGAAATAAGTAACTGAGGAAAAAAAGTTAGCAAATTACACACTATGTGCCACATGTACATATACTGTAGTGATTGAAGTAGATGACACATGATGTGCTGATTTTGTCCATTGTTATGATTCTGTCTGTTCTAATGCCAGAAATAATAATAATGTACATGGGGTTGACCTTGTCCATGACAGCTCAAAGTTTTTGTTAAAAGTGTGGGAATCCATGCAGTGAGTTGAACTTTATCTTCCTCCTCCTCCTCCTCTCCTTCGTCTCGTCTCACCTTCTCTGTATTTCTTCTTGTTTGCATGCAGGTGACAAGCTTTGCAGTACAGAAGACTGTTTTCCCGGCACAGGAGTGTACCTCCGACATGGCTACATATACTCCTCACTAACAGGCTATGTGCTCAGGAAAAACGAGGGAGAGGAGGTGAGGAGTGTGTTGGGTGCAGGTAGGAAGAAAGTTACAGTGGAATGCTGCAGAAGTGCTCAGGTGTGTTGCACAATCACTATGGAGGTGACTAAACCAGAAAAAGGTCTATTTAGCCTAAGGTGAAATGTGCATCTTATTTTTGTGTGACATGACTTTTTCTTGATGCAGTTTTCAGCTGGAATTGTGAGAACTAAACAGGTATTGTGTGTCTTTATGTCCATTCATGAGTGTGTTTCTGTCTCTGTGTAGTTACCAGTGATCTCAGTGGTGAGGGAAACAGAAAGACAACTACTGCCAGATGTAGGAGCAATAGTCACCTGTAAGGTATGTTTGGGATCATGCACTTTTTTTTCTATAACTTGGTCATCTGTGTAATCGATGTGAAAATGTGTGGAGGTGATTTTGCATGTTGTTCTGTGATTGAAAAGGTGACCAGCATCAACCCCAGGTTCGCCAAGGTCCACATCCTGTATGTAGGCTCCACACCGCTGAAGGACCGCTTCAGAGGCACTATCAGGTAACAATAAATTCAAAGCAAGCTCACACTGAACAGTCACTGTGACTCCACAGTGAATCGGTGCTTTTATTCTTTCTTAACTTTGAGTTCCTTCTCTCACTAATTCTACAGAAAAGAAGATGTACGAGCAACAGAAAAAGACAAGGTGTGTTTGAAATCATGTATTAGCTCTTCATCAGTCTGCCCTCCCTGTAGCTTCTGTTTATTTCTAAAAACTGAAATAAATGTGAACTTTTTCTTTCATTTATTTTATTGTAGGTGGAGACATATAAAAGCTTCAGACCTGGTGACATTGTCCTGGCAAAAGTAGTATCCTTCACCTGTTGATTACAAATACATTTTCAGTAGTGAAAGATGAAAATTATTTAAATCCTGCTGCTTCAGTTACCATTGTCAGGTTAGTGCTCCCAAACAATGAGGTCTGAAGAACCTTCAACAAAATCACCCCATAGAAGCTACTGTACTTGTAACCATCTTTTTTTTGTTTGGAGTAGTTGTTAAGTATGTTTTTTTCGTTTGCGTTGCTAACCCTTGACCTGTGACATTAGATATCTCTTGGTGATGTGCAGTCTAACTACCTGCTGACAACAGCAGAGAATGAGTTGGGGGTGGTGGTGGCCCACAGTGAAGCAGGTACGACTCATTTCTCAGTGTCAAAGAAAGCATTTGTTTCTGCCAGATTTACATTTTTTCTATAACTGAATACAAAATACTTTTAGCACAACAGTTTACACATAAACATTTAACACAAGGTGGTGCAAGAGCGACTGTCTAAATAACTGGAGAGGAAAAAGTAAATGTCCAGGCAAAATAATGACTCGTCTGGATAATTACAGTAGACACACATTTGACTGTAGACATAAGAAGAGAGAACATACAACCCAATTATTCAGCTCCACCTGAGAGGAGTAATAGTGGTAGAGGCTCAACTAGAGAGTATTGAAATGTACAGATTAAACCAAAATGCACTGGTTTGAAGGAAGAAGCAGAGGTGTTGAATAAGAGAGGATGTCCTATTTGAAATGTCTCTCAACTGTCAATGAGATTAAAAGAAAGTGTGGATTATCAATACAATGTAATCATATTGTCATCATTTGAAAAGAATTAAAAGCTAAATGAAACCTCACACCAGAGAGAGAGAGAGATTTACTTGTGTTGTCTCTGTCCATTTTTGGCCAAATGTTGAACAAAAACACTATATAGCAAGTACCCTGTTTTTTCATGCTGTATTTTATATTTCTATCACTTCTTTAACACCTAATTTTGAGAATGTCTGTGTGATGTTGCAACATCTTTTGTCTCAGTTTCTTCACATCTCTTTTGCATGTTCCTGTAAACCAGGTGCCCAGATGGTGCCCATCAGCTGGTGTGAGATGCAGTGCCCACGGACACACGTCAAAGAGTTCCGCAAAGTGGCACGAGTGCAGCCAGAGTATCTGCAGGCATAATATTGCTGCAGTAGGCGTTTGAGCCTGAAACCCCTCTCTTCCACAAGGAACACACAGCTTCCCCTTCACACAGGAGCTGTCATCATAGCCTCCTAACTCTGTAAGATTTATTCTGAGACTGGATGATGCGTCGTTGGCTGCTTCTTGGCTTCGTGTCTTTCTTAATGCTGTTATTTTTACTCTATTGCCCTCAGCACATTGTTCATCCAATTGTTCCATCTTAAAATACTTAACCAGTATCAGGCTAGCCTGCAAATTTCATAAGACGCATTCCAAATAATTTAGTAGGGCTACCCTTTGAATAAATGGGCTCTCAAGGTGCCTTTTAAATATCAGATTACATCAAGATCAGAATGATAGACGTCTAATGAAAATGTTTTCAGACAACTGTTTACTCAGGATGTGACATTGTAGCTGCCAAAACAGCAGAATTCATGCAAATGCTGAAGAAAGGTTTTATTCACAGCTGCAGTATTCATTCAGTTTTGCTAAACATTTGCTCATCATCTTGCTTGCAGCATGAAGCCATTGGCCCAGATTGCTGGTTGTTAAAGCTTGGTTCAGATTACATCTCCCGTTAAGAAAGAATGAGCACTGTAATTTGTAACCAGGGATCACTAGCAGCAGCCGTATCTGTGACTGAAATAAAGGGGATTTGACTAAAAATGCTGCAGTGAGCAATGTACTTTGGAACTTAGTTGAAAGATACAGTATTTTCATTTTTACTTATTCCTATCTAAACGTTTCCAGGTTTAAGTCACTACAAATGGGCAGAGATTGTCCACACAGCAGTTTGTACATGTACAAGGAAATTGTGATTAAGAGCCTTATGTTCAATTATCATGATTTCCAACACAGCTAACTCAAATGTAATATTGAAGATAGTCTATTTTATTTTTTTCCTTTTTGTTCTTCAGCACATTCTACTGCAAGCAAGAAATGTTTCTCTTTTAGCTTTTTAATAAAGTTTGTCTGTCCTTATTCTTTCACGTAACAACAGAGATGCAAGAATGAAGTAAAGTGACCATCAAAGCCTCAAATGTATTTCCTCTTTTATCCAGATTGATGTTGCATATAATTTAAATAACCTACAGCAGTCGTTCAAGGCAAATGGACTAACTGTTTAGTCTTGAAGGCGTTTTGCCTTTCTAGTGGCTTCTTCAGTTCAAAGTCAGTGGTGACAGCAAATAAGCATTTATCCTCCACGAGTTGTTCACACCTTAGGCTTATTGAGTCACATGGGAATCGAGGGTGCCGCTAACTTGGCACTTAATAAACCATATGGATGAGTGGTGAAATGTCTTCAAGACTAAATGGCAGATTATTTGCCATGAACTATTACTTCCAGTTACCCAATGAACTTGATGACTGAGAACCTTCAGTCATACAATTTCAATAATGAAACTGAATTGGTGATATTTTACACACCCACATTCTCTGTAATGCAAACAGTTCCTTGTTCTTACCATTGGCAAAACGCCTCCAAACGCTTTTATATTCCACCACCTCACCATTTGAATAGTCCTATCAGGGCAGTATCGAAGTATACTGTATCTTACTGAAAATTCTCATTGCTCTCATTCTGATCGTGAAAAAATGCTGATGATACAGTAAAAAATCAACATTCACCTAACACTGCATTATGAGTTTGGTCATTTATTTGTCAAACAGAAAATGACTAAAAGCACTCAATTGTTTTAAAATCCTTATTCTTCCTCATGAAATGTACAAGATGAAGCTCAGACGTAAGGAAACTGCTATGATCTATATGGGATCAGGAGCTCTAATGCTGAACTGTTATCAAAAATGTCATCTTCAGTTCTGTATTAAAAAGTTCAATTCCTCAGGAAGGTGTTTAATATATCTACAAATGGGAATTTTTTTATTCAATTGTATTTGTTTCTATGTAGATTTCGTAGTTACTTGTTGAAAGATGTGGATTCTACAGTGGAAATGAGCATCACTTGTGTCAAAAAGGAGCCACTGGAGAGAAAGGAGAAGGCAGAAAATAAGGGGAAATGGAGTCAAAGGCACCGAGGAGAGGCACACCCACACTCAGCACACACGCTCAGAAAGAGGAAGGAGCATAAGGCCTGATGTCAAAGGCCAAGACAGAAAGTTTGCTGAAAAAGTTTATCGACAAGTTACTGAAAATGAGTTGCAAAAACGTGGAAAAAAGCAAGGGAAGACGACAAGGTCAGAAGAAGGGCCCAGAAAAGATGAGGGGAGAATAAAAATGAAGGACAG